>JANAVB010000999.1:2351681-2495882 GCA_029216955.1 Iris pallida | reverse complement strand
GCACTCCCACGGAAGCCCCCCCCCCCCCCCCCCCCCCCCCCCTCCAACCACTAGGCTAGTGCCCTGGACACACACACACACACACACACACACACACACACACACACACACACACACATATATATATATATATATATATATATATATATATATATATATATATGCACTATTGAACCAGGTAGTTGTTCAATGTCTACTACCGATTCTTTTTTAGGTAATACCTTAGCTGTTTGTTAACTCTGGGTACCATAATCCTAGAAGACCAAGTTGGATGGGCTGTGATACTTCTCTTATTGCTCATGAAGCTTAAGCTTATGAGTGTGGAGCAACCTCCCAAAAATTCTACTATACAAAAAGGTAAAAAGGTGTCTAGGACTCTTACTAAAGGGGAATATTATCACTTATATGCTGTGCGTAGATAAGTCAAAGGTCCAGGTCAGACACGGATCCGATGCGCCCTTTGACCCTATCGGGATGATATTACGAGCTTATAGGGTATGAGACATAAATGTATTTGGCTCGAACAAACTTGTAGGAGAATACAGAATGAAAGAAAATGTTGGACCTAAGAATGCGGGAAGAAAAATGAAAAGAAAACTACTGTCAAGAATAAGAACATGAGGATCTGCTTTCAAATCACGGAAATGACATAAAATGGAGAAACACTGCATACTTCTTGACCCACCCTAGACCCTGAATTGGTGAGAGCTTCGTAGAATCGTAGCATTAGGGCATGCCAGATATAACAATTGGAAGAAAAGTATGAAAGTTACTCCCCTTCTTGGAGTATTCTGTAGTATAAGAGGGGATGATCAAAATGATAACTTCATTTTCAGTTATTCTTTGGATACATCTTGTCCTAGGAAGAGATGCTAGTAAGATATAAATTTTTCTCACGTCTCAAAATCTCTTTGTTACAACAAATAGGACCCACAAGTTTTTTGTGTTAAGACCTTGTTTACTTTAAAGAGCGCAACTGGAGCTCAACTGGTGTCATTTGGAAATCAACTTTAATGAAAATGAATTTAAGCCTTTGGCTGGTGTTATCCTCAATCCTTTTGTCTTATTCGACGTGGGATGTATCCGCTACTGCTTTCAGTATTTAAGTAATAGCCCATTTCAGGTAGATGCGGAACCCTGCATTTCACATATAAACAAATCAATATTTTTGAAAGGTGGTTTACTACTATTATTTTTTGTTTTTGAGATACTGAACCCAGAAGTACAATCCAGTCATGGCAATGACTAATAGAAGACTGGGACTAGAAGTACCAAACCAATAGTATATCGTATAAAACAAAATCAAATGGGTTTTAGCAGCCTTAAAGTCGATAGTTCTACCCCTCAACTTGGATGTAGCAATCAAACATGGTATCTTAGTTTGGAAAACCCAGGATAAATCCTTGTATTTGAACTTATGTTTCTGGTGAAGTTTTGATATGCTTTTGATCAGTGGCGGAACATAAACACTTTCCAGGCGGAGCAAAAATATGTTTACTTCAAATTTTACAAAAATGTAATGAAAAATATCAAAAGGCCATCAATAACCAAAATTGAATTAAAAGGGATTATCTTAGCATGGTTCAAAAGCTCTGTTTTGGACCCTTCCTATGAGTATCTGTTTCAGCAGTTTCGCGGAGAATGTACGTGCTTTCTGGATCACTATCAATTTCCCCGTCAGTTTTTGAATTTGTGAATGATAAAAGATGAACAAAGAAAGAGAGATTTCTCCACTTTTTTTTTTTTTTTGGGGGGGGGGGGGGGGGGGGGGGGGTGGGATAATATAAAATTTGTAAAAAAATTAAAAGAAAATTAATTATAAAGCAATACTAATGTGGTTTGAACTCAAGCCCTGCTTATAATTTCACCACTTTACTGTATGGATCACCTTGTGTAGTAGAATAAATAACAGACGGACAAGGTCTCTATAGAAGGAAACCAAAAATTCAGGGGAGGGGTCGCTCACACCCTTGCACATAGTATGGGTCCACTACAGATTTCAATCCTGAAACTTCCTATTATTTCACTATTCATTTTTTTAGCATTCTTGTATAAATAATTTGTACTTTATTTCCAAAGAGGCTTTTTTCTTGGTTGCTGAATCTATAAAGAATTATCTATAATGAATTCCCATCTGATAGGGGGATAATTTCGTTTGGCATAAGGAAGATTACATCTGGATGTTGTTTGAATATATTTTCTTCTGTGCGTATTTTCTTCAAAGTTTCTTTTATACACCTGGGGACTTGTCCATCTTTGTATTTCCTGAAAATGCATCCATTGGTGTTGTATGTACCAAATAGCCACAGGCTCTACCATCCTCTTGTTGATTGAGAGTTGCACTACCACAGTAAGGTGGGGCCAGTTCTGATATACTCACACTGGCCAACTTTCCAGCTTCTACCGATAGAAGTTGGATTAAACGTAGGGGTCAACTTCTAATAAGTTAATTTTTTTTTTATTAAGGATGTGTTTGGTTGCTAAGAAAGTGAGGGAAAAGAAAGGAAATTGAAACTTAATCCTATGTGAATGGGATCCTATCAAGAACACTTTCATTTTCCTTTCCTTTCCCTCACATTCTTGGCAACCAAACACAGCCTATGCGAATATCAGTTCTATTGAGAAAACATGCATTCATTTTTGAATTCCTATATTCAGTTTGTTTGCATCTTGAGTTTCTACTGGGTTTCTTGTAAGATATATCTAAGAAATGAGGATAAACTACTACGCCCTAGTCCATACATGGTCAGATCACAAGCTTTTGTTTTTTGCAAAGCATTCTGGCCAATAACATTTTTTCCTGCTTAATACCCAAAGCAATATCAAAAGTATCAGAACCATCATTCTCAATGTTGTCAAAAGATGGAAGAGGGTACTAGGCAGCATTGAACTTTTTTGTGAAATTTAAACATAACATATATGGCTAATTTTCAGTTTAATACCTTGAACTTTCCCCTTATCTTCAATTTGATAGGACGACTTTTCTTGTCCACAATGATACCTTAAACTTTATTTTATCACTTTAATACCATCAATGAAATTGTCAATATGAAAAAGAAAAGATAAAGTGACGGCCATATTCCTGTCACTTTTCTATCTCTATCTTCTGTCCACTCACCTAAGGATCATGCCTCCTCTCCCATAGGGAGGGGGAGCTGGTTAGCGACGAGGCCGATAGGGAGGGGAGAAGATCACAGTGGAGGGCTAGGATTTAGGGACGAGGAAGGAGGAAGAAGATGGTGGTGGATGTTAGTTTAAGAGTGGGATGTAAGACTTTTGATATTTGAGGACAAGTTGTTCCTTAATCAAATAAATCTTATAGTCGACTAATGAATGGTAGCGAAATTACTTAAAACGGTCAAGGTACTAAAGTGAAAACAAGCCTCTCTCTCTCTCTCTCTCTCTCTCTCTCTCTCTCTATATATATATATATATATATATATATATATATATATATATATATTTCTAAAACTCGGCCTAGGTGGCGCCTACGCGCTAGGCGGCCGCCGGCTGCACCGGAAAGGCCCTAGGCGGCCGGCCTAGGCGTCCCTATTTTAAAATTTCAAAAAAAAAAAACTTACCGGCGGTGGCTCTGGTGGTGATGTTGTGGTGCTGCTGCTGACGGCGGTAGTGGTCGTGGTAGTGGTGCTGTGGTACAGGCGGTGGTGATATGGTGGTGGTGGTGCCGTAGCAGAGACGGTAGTGGAGCCAGGAGAGGAGAGATTGAGGAGAGGAGAGAGGGAAGGGAGGAGAGGAGAGGAAAAGGAAAGGAAATGACAAGAGTGGAGGGGAGGAATTTTTTTTTGAAATGACTTAACAGTAGGCTTGAACAGTGGACCTCTCCACCCCCACCCACATACGTAAACTCAACATGCTAACCAACTTCTCAAGAATGAGTTTTGTTTATATATGACACACACATATATAAGTTCGGCACCTAGGCGGGCCCTTGGCGCACCGTCCCCGCGTAGCAAAATTTAGAACATTGTATATATATATATGGGAACCCTACTGCCATAGTTTTAAAAGGCGAAAGGCGCACCAAGGCACAAAGGTTCCTGGAGCCTGAGGCGCTAGGCGCAAGGTTCAAGACGCGCCTTTTGAAAGCTAGGCGTACTTTTTTCTTTATATGTAAAAAATATCTACATTTAAAAACTTAGCTACATAGAAGTCCAAATTCCTTGAACATATCACTAATTATAGGCACAAAATTATTCTTTATATATATATATATATATATATATATATATATATATAAAACAATCTAAAAACCCATTAGATATAAATAACCCAAACTATATACATATAATATACAAACCACATATATATAAGCCTTTAAATATAGAAGTACATTCTAATTTAGAAAATAATCTAAAACCCACAATAATATTAATGACAATAATTTTTATACTTTCCAATGAAGCCCATAAACTATATAACATGTATATAGAAGGTTGGAATATATATATATATATATATATATATATATATATATATATATATATATATATATAAGTAACTTTACGCCTAGGCGCGCCTTGTTGAGCGCCTGGAGCCTGCGCCTTTCTACACTAGGCGCGCGCTTTTTTAAGGTGGTGCGCCTGGCTTGTTACTAGGCGCTGTCCCTGCGCCTCGCTGCGCCTTGCGCCTAGGCGCACACCTAGGCGCGCTTTTTAATTTAATGCCTACTGCTGCCGCTAGGGTTTGACGATCAGCCAACACCCGCGATTGCTTGGGATCCAGGGAGGGAGCCCGACCGGGGGGAGCACCCGGAGGTGGTGGGGAGACCGGCACGGCTAGGTGGGGAGGTGGCCGGACAACAATTGTCTGGAGGAAGCGTCCGCAGGGGGGTGATCAGCAATTAGAGACCGTCGGCGGCTATGGCGGCCAGGAGAACAGAGACGCGGTCGACGACGGGATCGTTGAGGCATGGCGTAGGACACGATGTCCAACCAGTGATCAACCGCGACAGGGGGTGTCGCTACCGGGGTTGATGGGGGACGGCAATCCGGAGAGCAATCCGAACCTGGACAATGGGGATGCGCCTCGACGAGTGGATTCGAGACGTTTCACGGTGGCGGAGAAAGGAAAATAATTGGCGGATGGTCAGGTACGTGGTAAATCTTGGGCTTCATTTTTTTCGGGAGGACGATGCTCAGGTGTCGGGACAGATGAGGTTTATCGTCCCTAAACATGTGGGGTATAAGGTCCGGGATGTGTTTACATAGACGCATCTGGCGGAGATGACAAGAGTACTAGAAGAACATTATCGTGTTGTATGTCCTTCGCAACCGTCCGTTCTACGGGTAGATTCGTGCCTATGTTGTCCGACGATGGCGACCGAAGGGGAGCGTGAAAATATTCTCACGCGAGAACGACTTCTATTATATTCGATTCGGGATGAAGGAAGACATGCGCAGAATCCTAAGGGGGGTCCTGGATGTTTGATGAAAAACTAATCATCATGAAGGCATGGAGCCAAGAAACGAAGTACGAAAGGGAAGTATTGATTTCGCTTCCAGTCTGGATCCGACTTCCTGAATGGCCGATCAACTATTGGAGCATAGACATGATGATATTGATGGCAAGCATAGTTGGTTCACCTATCAAGGCGGATGAAGCGACTACGAAGAGATCCAGATTGGATTATGCTCGAATATTTGTTGAGATTGAGGCAGGGAGGGTTTTGCCACATGCCGTCGAGTATGAGCTACCTTCGGGGGAGGTGTGCCAGCAGCGGGTTGAATATGAATGGTCCCACCGGTTTGCCAGCATTGTAAGTGTTTTGGCCATCCAGCTAGAGACTGCAACGCGGTTGAGACGCATCAGCCAGGTAACGTAGTTGACAACATCAACGTGAATGGACACAAGGGTATGGTGACCGATATATCAGGGACATGCACCTCTAGCAGTTAGGGGAGGAACGTCCAGAGCAACTATGCGGGAGTAGCAGGGAGGACGACAATTACTACGCCGAACGGGCAGGAGATGGAAATCGAGATCGAAACTGGGCTTGATAAAGCGTTGGTTCTATCCAATGCTCGACGTACATCTACTGAGACTATCTTTGATGGAGCAGGAGGAGGGTCTGGAGGGGATCAAAGCTTGGTTGTGTTCCAGGTGCAAAATACTACACCAGGCAGGGGTGTAGCAGGTTGGGACGGATGGAGGATGGAACCGACGAGGCATTATACCAGAGGATCTCAAAAGAACTAAAGTAGCAGCAGTCGATCGAAGGGGGAGGAGGAAACACAGTTCTGGATAATGAGAGCAGGAAAAGACATGCAGGGCCTTTGCGCGACGACACTAGACGTAGTGCACAATAGGGGGATACTGTGTATTGACAACCCGCGATGGAAGGAAGTGCACCAAACATTTGCTGAGGAGGCATTACAGGAGGATCATCGGAACGAGGTCGTTAATTACCCAGTTAATGACTCGGATAATATGCATGGGTCCGATTCACTGATTTAATGTTAGTAATTGCGTGGAACGTCGGGGGGCTTGCGTCCTGGGTTGATGGAAAGAGATCTGCGATATGATGATGAAGGAAAATTGTTGTATTAGCACTTTGTTGGAGACTAAAATTAAGACGGACATAATGCTGGCATGGAGGATACCTACCAACTGGAGTCAGGTCCATAACTTGCATCTTTGCGACATGACCCACATTTGGGTTAGGTGGGATTCTCGGAGTTGGGATGAGCAAGTGTTGCACTTGTTTGACCAATTGATTGCGGTATATTTTGCTAATAAGTGAGGCTTCAAGTTTATTCTGGGCGCAGCCTATGGGCACAATGACAGACGAAGGAAGGAGGGCTTATGGCATGCTCTCGGCTGGCTGAGCAGAATGGTGGATGCCCAATACGGACTTCCTCTGGTCGCTATGGGAGATTTTAATGCGTTGCTATACAGACATGAGAAGGTGGGCGGTAGAGTGGTTCTGGATTGTATCCTCCAAGATTTTTAATACTGTCTCCTTCAGTCTAGCTTACAGCCTTTGGAGAGGACGGAGCATCTATGGACGTGGCACACCAAGGCTGTCCGGAAGCGAGTGGCGTGTCAGTTGGATCAGGCTTTGGGAAACCGGAGTTGGTTCGACAAGCATCCTGGTATGAGGGCAGAAGGATTGATGGTTGGCACTTCGGACCACTTCCCGGTCTGTATTCGTCTTGTTGACCAACCGAGGACCAATGCGAGACCTTTTTGGTACAACAACAAGTGAGTGCTTCTCGAGGGATATAAGATGGTAGTGCGACGGGGGCTACATAGACTGTTAGAGGAAACCTTCAATTTCAGCTCGTCAGCAAGCTGAAGAAGTTGAATGCGGATCTAAAGGCTTGGAACAGGCTGGTTCCATTCCAGAATCTCCAAGAAGAGGAGCAGCGCCTTCGGGAGGTGCAACAACTTCAAGATGACATTTTGAATGAAGATATAGCTGCGGAATAAATGAAGCTTGTCCAAGATGTCGGCGCTATCAGGTTCCAGGAGCATATGGAACTGGCACGGAGGGCGAAGTGTTCGTAGTTGTGGGATGGCGATAGATGCTCGAAGTACTTTAATGACATTGTGAGAGCCCGACAACATCACAACCATATCAACAAGCTTATTACTGGTGACGAAAAGGAGGTGACGGCCCCAAAGGACATCCAAGTTGAGGCAGTGCGGTATTACTCAGACTTAAACAATCAACATAATTATCTAACCATGTTTCCTGATTTGGTTTGCAAGCGTGTGGTCACACCACATGGTAATCATGTTTTATTGGCTCCGGTGACAGTAGAAGAGGTGGAAGGGATTATCAAGAGGGAGGATCCAAACAAAGCACTGGGGCCTGACGAATTTGGCAGTCGCTTTTATCATGTGCATTGGGAGGAGATTAAGTTCGAAGTGTTGGAGGTGGTCACAGATTTCTTTGAGAAGGGCATGCTTCTACGGGAGTTGAATCATACTTTCCTCAGAGTTATTCCGAAGGAGGGTGCCAGTTCGCTCGCGGACTTCAGACCTATCACATGTTGCAACTACCTCTACTAACTGAGTACGCATTTGATGTGTCGACGAATGGAGGGCATTATTCGGGAGCTGATTTCTCTATACCAGGCAGCATTCATCAAAGGGAGGGATATTGCTGATGACAACCTTTTAGCCTATGAGATGGTATGTGATTTTAATAAACCATGAGGGGACAATGCTTGCATCAAACTGGACCTTCGGTAGGCATGACACTGTGAACCGGGAATTTGTCTGTCAGATTCTGCTTGCTATGAGCATTGATAGTAGTGAGTAGCCAGGGTTCAAGAGTGTATTACAACCCCGACTTTCTCTGTGCTCGTCCAAGGGCAGCCGCATGGATTCATTAGAAGCAACAGGGGGTTGAGGCAGGGTGACCCACTGTCACCTTAGTTGTTTACTCTGGTCATAGAGTATTACTCGTGTCTCATGGAGGCCGCGGTGCTCAGGAAGCAGATTATTCCGCTTCACAAGAGGATGACGCCTCCTTTATCGCATTTTATCTATGCAGAGGATCTACTAGTTTTCTTGAAACCAACAAGGGGTATGACTCAGCTGGCCTCTATCATGAAGATGTTCAGTTATACTCGGGCCTATACATGAATCGGGACAAGAGCAAGGCCTACTTTAATAAGCACTGAGAGAATAAGGAGGAACTTGCATCACTTCTGGGAGTAGAGCGGGGTGAGCTTCCGGTCAAATACTTGGGGATTTCGCTATCTGTCAATTACGCCAGAGATATGGATTGTCAGAGTCTAGTTGAGTATACACAGACGCGAGTTGAGGGGTGGCATGCCCAAAACCTATCTTTTGGAGGACGGATTGAGCTGGTTCGCACAGTCATTACGGCGATTGTCCGTTTTTGGTTACATGCTATGCTTCTTCCGATCTCTATGATTAATAGGATCGAGAAAATTTGTGCCAACTTTTTTTGGAGAGAGGGAATACATGCTATAGGGTGGGATACCCTCTGTCGGCCGCATAAGAAGGGAGGAGTAGGTCTGCAGCCTTTACGACTGCTCTGGGATGTGGTCGGGCTGAAGTTTACTTAGAAGTTTTTTTCGAAAGACTCGTTATGGGCAGCTTGGATGGAGAACAGATACTTGGGGTCAGAATTTTTGGAGTAGGTCCTCAAACAGTAATGACTTCGTTGTTTTCAAAAGTATTATTGTATACCACTCACAGACCTATGGTTTGATTCATGGATTGCACACCAAAGCTTGATAGAGCCAGGAGAGTCAATGGCATGTCAAGGAACTGGAAGGAGGGAACGTGTAAGTGTCATTTTGAGGAATGGAGTCTGACGTCCGGAGTTACATGGTGGCACGCGGCAATTCAGGAAGATCATTCAAACGTTGAGGGTGGACACATCACTTCAGGCTGATGCATGAATTTTGGATAATACTGGGATAGAGCAGTTCACACATAGAGCCGTAGCTAATGCTGTCAGAGTTCCACACCGAAGATGGAGTTGGTGGTCGTGATATGGGCTAAAGGTGTTGCTTGTAAAATGTAGTTGTCTATACAAATTGAGTATGGGAAGGCTACTTACACTTGATAGGTTGCGAAGATTTGGACTATAGCTGGAGGCACAGGGATTTATACTGTTCCGACAGAGGGATGAATCTATGGCACATCTATTCTTCCAGTGTCCCGTGGCGTGGGATATTTGGCTAGCCCAACATGATAGGTTGGGCTTGGCCTATCCAGTAGGGAACTCATGACTGAAGAGCAATCGTCGAAGGCATCAAAAGAGAGAAGTTGGGAGGTTTTGCTTGGTACAACGAGACCTGAATCAGATTTACTGCAGCGGTCTGGCATGTTTGGAAAGAGAGGAACAATCGTATCTTTGAGGGCCGGTAATTTTCACCATTGGGATTATCCATAATATTGAGCAGGATGTCAATATAATGAGAGGGAATGCGCATCCTTGAATTGCCTCTTGTATTTGTAATTTTTGATTTAATTAATACAATTATCTTCTTCCATATATATATATATATATATATATATATATATATATATATGTTTTGAAAAATGATAATTTTATTGATATCAATAGTTACATCTCCAAGTCATATCTATACCATGTAACTAACATCTCTTTCTATATTGTGTAGGATGTCCCTACTAGAGGTGGACAAACCCTCATATAGGCGTTTGCTATCCCTCCAAATGTGTCATACTTTGCTGAAAGCTTGATGCACGCCAACTTGAACCAACGAGAGCATCTATTGTGATTAGTTGAAATGATATCAATTGGCCGCAGTAAATCCCTTGTATTTGTGGTATTGATATTGACTATATTGCATATGGTTGTCCATATATCCCATGTGAAGTCGCATTCGAAGAAAATATGGGTAGTAGATTCTGGAAGCTGTAAGCATAAGGAACACCCTTGCCCTTGGGTTTGTATACCAAATATGGCCATTCTATCTAATGTCAGCAACCGTCCACGAATAAGTTTGAGCATATTGTATTGCATTTTATTGGCAACACCTTTCAACCAGATGAATTCATTAAATTCCTGAGGAGTACCTCCTGCGAGAGAGAGTTGAGCAAAGGCTGAATTTGAAGTCAAAATTCCCCGTGGAGGAATGATCCCATTTCCATATGTCGAGACTTAGGTTTTGATCGATAGGAATGCACTCGATCATCTCAGCTAATTGAGACCTAATCGGGTGATTGCCTATGTTCCATGCTCCATCCGTGAGTATACTGCTCACCGGCTCATTGTGGCCCAGAATGGTAAAGGTGTGCCATCCAAGTCTCTCCGTGATACTTTGGTGCTCAATCCATGGGTCCAGCCATAGGTGAGTGTTAATACCAGCGGTCTAATGGTGCTCCTATGTCTCTGAATTGTTTTGTAAGTGACCGACGAGTTATTGTTCATTGATTGGCACTAGAAATTAGCCTCTTTAAGATATCTGTCCCGCATCCAGTTAGCCCACAATGAGTAACCTTGAAGGAAATTCTACGTGAGGTGTAACCTACGTCCCGTAAGGAGCGTAATTATATATATATATATATATATATATATATATATATATATATATATATATATATATATATATATATATATATATATATATTTTGGAATAAGGGTGAATTTATTCCTCGCAAATAGCGGAAAAGGTATTAAAGTACAACATCTCAACTCTCCATGCCCCAAATAATAATATTATGGGGCCATTACAGATACATCGAATTCTATATTATGTAGAATTCCAATAGGGGGCTAGTCAAGCCCTCAAAGATACGTCTGTTCCGCTCCTTCCAGATGTGCCAAACAGACGCAGCAAGACGAACTCTGGCTTTTCTAGCCCACCCCGAATCCCGGCCTCTGTGATCTCGGATCCAGCTGAGAATGCTCCGGATGTCTCGGTCCACCCCAACTTCCCCTCTCAGCTGTGCACACTGCTCAGTCCAGATGTGCCAGGTCACCGGGCAACCAAAGAAGAGATGCCCCATAGATTCATCTTCCTCATTACATAGCACACATTTGGCATCCGGGATCTGCATCCCAAACCGGAGGAGTCTATCTCTCGTCATCAGTCGACCCCGGAGAAGACGATATGCACATAGTTGCATTTTCCGTGCAACGTCTTTGCCCCAAATGAAGTCCACCTCCTCAGCCTGGTCATGGTGGGTCCGAACCAAATCGTAGCAGCTACGAAAGCAGAATAGACCTGACCCGCCCCCCGTACCTGGGCCGACCCAGCTCCATGTATCCTCCGCCTGGCTAGCGTCGATATTAATAAGGTGAATCTCCTCGGCTAGTGGAGCAGTATATGTATATCCCTCTGGCCTCCAAACTCCATCTCTGATGATCCGACTACATGTGATCCCCCTGCCCGCTTCTCTGTCCAGCTGCCCTCCCAGAAGTTCGAGCAAGGATCTGGAACCCAACCAAGGGTCCAGCCAGAGGTCGGTAGTCGTCCCATCCTTCATGTGCCTGCAGATAGCGGACTGAAGCACCGGTCTACACCTAAGGATGGCCTTGAACGTGACCGAGAAATTGTTGTCTATCATGCAAGCCCAGAAGTTGGTCCTCCTCAGGTATCTGTTCGCCATCCAGTCTGCCCATAGCGACCCCCCTTGATGAATCTCCAGGCCATCTTCACACAAGCTGCCTTCCTGATCGTATGGAGAGGCCTCAACCCCACTCCTTCCTCCCGAGGCCGACATAACTGGTCCCAGGATATCGCATGCATCCCTCCCCTCCAGATAAAGTCAGCACAAATGGCCTCCACTTTACGAATAGTAGTCGTGGGGATCTGGATAGACTGGAACCAGAACATAGTGATGCCTGCAATAACCGAACGCACTAACTCTATCCGGCCGCCGAAAGATAGACCCGCAGCTTGCCAGCCTTCCACCCTCCTCTGAGGAAAGTCCACCAAGCTGTGACAATCCTGTTCTCTGGCATAGTTGACCGTCAGCGGAACCTCCAGGTATTTCACTGGGAGCTCGCCTCTGTCCACCCCTAAGGCGAAGGCTCTCTCCTCCTGCTGTGTGCACCGGGAGCTAAAGTAGACTCTGCTCTTCTCCCTGTTTAACTGGAGCCCAGAAAGCCGTCCGAACTCCTCCATAATGTCAGAGAGCGCTCTCATTCCCCGCAAGGAAGGCTGGAGAAGCACCAATAAGTCGTCAGCATAGATCAAGTGAGAAACAATCGGGCTCACCAACCGGAAAAGGGGAACGATCCTCTTGCTATGTACAGCCATATCCATCATGCAGGTAAAGTACTCCATCACCAACGTAAATAGATACGGGGAGAGGGGGTCACCCTGCCTCAACCCCCTGTTGCTACTGAAGTAGCCATGCGGCGTGCCCTGGATGAGTACTGAGAAAGTAGGGGAGCAAATGCACTCCCTCACCTTCGCAACCCACCTTTCGTCGAATCCCATGGCAAGCATCAAGTGGCACAGGAAGTCCCTGTTGACCGTATCATAAGCTTTCCTGAGATCAAGCTTCACACAAGCCTTCATCCCCCCAGGTTTGCTGAACTCTCTCACCATCTCATGAGCTAGCAGGCTGTGCTCCGCTATCGACCGGCCCTTAATGAACGCTGCTTGATTCTGGGACACCAATCCCTGTATAATCTCCTCCATACGCCTGCACATAAGATGAGTGATAATCTTGTAAAGAAAATTACAGCAAGCAATGGGCCGGAAATCCGCAAGTGAGGTTGCTCCCTCCTTTTTAGGAACCAGCGTCAAGAAAGTGTGGTTCATCTCCTTCAGAAGCCTGCCCTCCACAAAGAACTCCTGAACCGCCGCCAGAACATGGGTCTTAAGCACACCCCAGTGTCGCATAAAGAACCCTGAAGAGAAGCCATCAGGTCCGGGAGCTTTGTTGTGATTGGCCTTCATAACAATATCCTCCACCTCCTCCATCCTCACAGGTGCCAGAAGCAGACTGTTCCCATGTCGGGACACCAGTCTCTTCGTGACAAGTGCAGGGAACGTGCTAGAGTAGTCTGTCTGCTGATAAAGGGCCGTGTAGAATCTGACTGCCTCCTCCTGAATCTCCGTCGGGTCCCCAACAAGACGTCCCTCAGCATTCAGAAGTTTGGGGATGCTGTTCTGGTGCTGGCGGGTGCGGATCACATCGTAGAAGAATTTGGTGCAGCGGTCTCCATCTTTAAGCCAGGTACATTTAGCCCTCTGTGCCGCACTAATCTCCTCCTGCTGGCGCATGATGCTTACCTCCTCAATAAGGAGCTTCTCCTTGGCCGCCAGCTCCCCGTTCAGAATGTCAGCTTGGAGGGCCACCTGAGTGTCCCGAAGCTCGGCTTCCTTATCTGCCAGAGAAGTTCGCGGTATCGTCTTCAGCCACCCCCTGATCGCCCGCTTGAGCTGCTTTAGTTTGTGAACCATGCGGAACTGAGCCGTGCCCTCCCGGAAGTGCTGCATCTCTCCCGTAACCACCTCATATCCGGCCGACAGATACCAGCTGTTGTTATACCGAAATGGCCTCGCCCTCAGAATAGGTCTCTCACCGAAGCCAACCCGGATAGGAGAATGGTCGCTAGTACCCGCCGCCAGACCTTCCGCCACCGAGTTCGGAAAGCACCTGAACCACTCACTATTGCCCAAGGCCCGATCCAACTGACAAGCAATCCGGTTATGAGTAGCCTTGTTGTGCCAGGTCCAGATATGTCCAGCGCGCTCCAGCTCCCGCATCCTTGACTGAAGCAGACACCTCTGGAAGTCATATAAGATCGCATCCGGAACAGGACGACCTCCCACCTTCTCTTGGCGAAGCAGCATAGCATTGAAGTCCCCCATGATGAGCAGAGGGAGAGACAGACTGTCCGCCATGAGACCCAGATGCACAATGTCCACCCACAAAGCCTCCCGGAGTCTCCGGTCATTGTTCCCATAGACAGCCCCTAGGATGAATCGGAACCCACCTTTGTTCACAAAAGTAACACCGATGAGTTGTTCTGATTTATGGATCTGCACCCCCTCCCAACTTTCTTTGTTCCACCTAACCCAGATCCTTGCCATATCACAAAGGTCTAAGTTGTGAATGTGACCCCAGTTTGCCGGAGTCCTACGAGAGAGCATAGCAGCCCCTCTAATCTTCGTCTCCAGTAGGATGGCAATGTCACACGCCTCTCTCCTCAGAACCCCTCCAATCTCCCTCCATCGTCCTATGGAACACCCCCCTAATGTTCCATGCTAGGACCGACATCTAACTAAAAGAAAAGGGGTCCCCCTGAAACTCGTCTGGATCGACACTCGAGGGAAGTGTCTCATCCGCCTGATCAATGCCTGCGTCTACCATAGAGGAAGGAGCGAGATGGGCCTGAATCCTGCTAAGTGTAAGCGTCCAGTCAGGATTGTCTTCAGTCTGGTCATCCATTTCCCTCGCCAGAGGGATGTCCTCCCGTGTTGCCGGAGCATGTCTTTTCCTGCTTGTGTACACCATGATTGCCGGAGAGGCCTCCATCGCCATCGGACCACTTCCAGCCACACTCATCCCCCTGGTAACGATGGTCCTCTGTGGCTTGAACGGGACCAGTGCACCCTGCGTGCCCTCCTGTCTCTGCGGTGATCCGGACTCCTGACTCCTATCGACCTCCATCCCTGTGTCCGCTTCCATCTGTCTGTCTGGCTCCGTCTCCCCAGGCACGTGACTGGGGGCCGTCTCCTTCCCAGGAGTCTCCGTCCGAGCTGCCTGTGGTCTGGCAGACTTCTGCCCCTTGTATTTGCACGCGCTAGTAGTGTGCCCAAAGCACTCACAGTTAGAGCACATGGGGGGACCCAGTCATACTCCACCACATGTGTCAGAACCTCCCCTGATGGAACCTGATACTCCAACATACTCGGTAGCTCCGCGCCCGCTTTAATCTCCACGAAGACCCTATCATACATCAGTCTAGTGCGAAAAGTAGTGGCCTCATCTGCTTTGATCGACTTCCCCACAAGGCTAGCAAGTCGCATGAGAAGTGTGATACTCCAATACTTTACTGGGAATTCAGGGAATCTGACCCAAATGGGAATAGCATTCAGCACCTCCCTCTCACACCTCAGCTCCGGCGTCCACTCCTTTAGTATAATGAGTCTTCCATCAAAGGACCAAGGCCCTCCCTGTAGGATCCTGGACACATCCTCCGCTAAGCCAAATTTGACATAATAGAACCCGTTCTCCCGAGAGAAGAATTCCATGCTACCTTTGGGCCTCCAAACACGCTCCGCATAACCCCGAATTTGGCCAAAGAATGGCTTGTTCCCTAATACATACAGTACCAGAGTGTTCTTCCAGAATTCGGAGACCACCGCTATTTCTTCAGCGGGAAAATACGCCCGTAGCCCTCCTCCAACCGACATCGGTGGAACAAACTCCATCGACATCGTGCTTTTCGCAGCCACTGGTGTACAAACCTCCTTCCATGACCGAGGCCTCTGCTCCTCCGTGTGAATCCTGGTCGGAGGGTTCACAGGGCCCTGGCCTGACTTAGCGGTATCAGTAGCGATACCCTTAGCCTTCTCGGCCGCCGTCGCCTTAGGTCTCCAACCCGTAATAGACCGCGCCATTTCTCCCCCACGACGCCGGGTATCCATGGTGCCGACCATAGAGGATCGATTCCCATGGTTCCCTGGCCCCGCCCTTCCCAAAGCTTGGGACTGTGCCCCTCGCCGTCCTCCCATCCGTCTTCGCGTCACAGTCTGCCAGCCAGTCTCCCCAGAGTTATCCCCCCCGGATCCGAACTCGAAGACGGGAGCCTCTCCTCCGGGAGTGCCGCCTCCGCCTCCTCCCGACCCCTCCCCGCTTGGAGGAGTCCCCCCCCCCCCACCCCCACCCCTCCCCCCCGTATGGGGGGATCCCGCCGCCGCCCGGCCTTGGGCCGCTGCCACCCGACTCCCCCCCCGGCCCGGGGGGGGGGGTCCCGCCGCCGCCGCCGCCTGGCCTAGGGCCGTTGCCCTCGCTGCCACCCGACCCCCCCCCCCCCCCCCCCCCCCGCCTAAGGGGGATCCGTCGTCGGCTCCCGACCCCCCCCCCCCCCCGCGTGGGGGGGTCCCTCGGCTACCGCCGCCTGGACCTCCAGGGGGCGTCTGCTCCCTTCCGCACCTCCCAGCCGACCAGGTCCCCTCCCCGCAAGCGGATTGGGGGGTCGGGAGGGGGAGGAGCGGCCGGCACGTCGCAAACCCTAGCAGAGGGTGCGATCCCCTGCTGCTGCTGCTGCTGCATCTTTCATATATATATATATATATATATAAAGATGAATAGCTCTGCTAGGGTTTCTCTTTTGGCGGCTACCACGCCTCCCCCTCGCCCCCTAGATCCACTCGCGGGGGGGGGGGGGGGGGTGAGGCGGACCGGAGGGAGGGGGGGGGGGGGGGCGGGCGCCCCCTCCTGACCGGCGGCGGCGGAGGAAATGGGACCCCCCCAGGCGGGGGGGGGGGGAGGCGCGGGAGGAGGGCCCCCCCCACCAGGCGGGTCGGGCGCCAGGAGCGTGGCCCCTCTAGGGGGGGGGGCAGGCGCGGGAGGAGGGCCCCCCTAGGCGGGTCAGGGTTGGGTGCGTCAGGCGCCGGGGGCGTGACTCCTCCAGGAGGGGGGGTACGGTTCGGGAGGTGGGACCCCCCCCAGGCGGGGGAGGGTCGGGGTCTGCGGTCCAGGTATTCGAGTTCGGGTCGAGATCTGAGCCGGGGGTAGACAGGACTAGAGATGCAGGCTGGCAGACGGTGGTGAGACGACGGGCAGTAGGGCGACGAGGGGCCCAGACTCAAGTCCAGGGTCGGGCGGGACCTGAAAATTACGGGAATTGCCCATCGATAGGCACAGTGGATACCCGTCACAGAGGGGGAGGTACGGTGCGCACAATGTCCGGAGGCGGCCTAAGGCGACGGCGGCAGAGAAGGCAAAGGACATTGCTGTTGATGCCGGTAGACAAGGTCCGGGTCCTGTGAGCCCTCCAACCAGGACTCACACAGAGGGGCAGAGGCCTCGGTCCTGGAAGGAGGTATGCACGCCTATGGAGATGAAGAGCCCGTTGTCGATGGAATTTATTCCACCGATGACGGGCGGAGGAGGGCTCCGGACGTACTTCCCAGCAGAGGAAATAGCGGAGGTTACAGATTTCTGGAAGAACACATTGGTGCTGTATGTGTTAGGGAACAAGCCGTTTTATGGCCAAATCCGAGGATATGCGGAGAGAGTCTGGAGACCCAAAGGCAGCATGGAATTCTACTCCCGGGAGAATGGGTTCTACTATGTTAAATTCGGGCTAGCGGAGGATGTGACCAGGATTTTGCAGGGAGGGCCCTGGTCATTTGATGGGAGGCTCATCATATTGGAGTGGACGCCGGAGCTTAGATGTGAGAAAGAGGTGCTGAATGCTATTCCCATATGGATCCGGTTTCCAGAGTTCCCAGTAAAGTATTGGAGCATTCCGCTCCTCATGAGGCTCGCCAGCCTAGTGGAAAAATCGATCAAGGCGGATGAGGCTACTGCTTTCCGCACCAGGTTGATATATGCCAGGGTCTTTGTGGAGATCAAGGCGGGTTCGGAACTGCCGAGTATGCTGGAGTATCAGGTACCGTCTGGGAGATTCTGACACAGTCGGTGGAGTATGACTGGGTTCCCCCCATGTGCTCCTACTGTGAGTGCTTTGGGCACGCTACTAGTACTTGCAAGTATAAGGGGAAGGAGGCCGTTAGGCCACCGGCGGCTCAGATGGAGGAGGCTCCCAGCCACCTACCTGGGGAGACGTCGACAGGCAGACATATGGAGGACACAGTGATAGAGGTCGACAGGCGGCTGGAGACAGGATCCCCGCAGAGACAGGAGAGTACACAGGGCACGTTGGTCCCTTTCAGGCCACAAAGGAACATGGTGACCAGGGGTATGAGCGCGGATGGCGGCAGTCAGAAGGTGATGGAAGATCCTCCGGCGATCATGGTATACAACAGCAGGAAAAGACATGCTTCGGCCACGCAGGAGGATGTCCCCCAGGCGAGGGATCTAGATGACCAGACGGAGGCCAATCCTGACTGGGCCCTTACCATCAGCAGGATTCAGGCACATCTTGCTCCTTCCTCCATGGTGGATGCAGACATTGACCAGACGGATGAAACACTTCCCTCGAGTGTCGATCCAGACGAGTTTCAGGAGGACCTCTCATTTATTATTTAATGTCGGTCCTAGCCTGGAACATTGGGGAGTGTTCCATTGGTCGCTGGAGAGAGATTGGAGGAGTTCTGAGGAGAGAGGTGTGTGACATAGCTATTTTGCTGGAGACGAAGATCAGAGGGGCCGTGATGCTTTCGCGATGGACTCCGGCAAACTGGAACCACGTTCACAACTTAGATCTTTGCGAAATGGCAATGATCTGGGTTAGGTGGAACCAAGATAGCTGGGAGGGGGTGCAGATCCAGAAGTCGGAACGACTCATTGGCATCTCCTTTGAGAACAAAGGTGGGTTTCGCTTCATCCTGGGTGCCGTATACGGGCACAATGATCGGAGACTCCGCGAGTCCTTATGGGAGGACATTGTGCACCTGGGTCATTTGGCGGACCACATGCATCTTCCTTTGCTTATCATGGGGGACTTCAATGCTATGCTGCTTCGCCAAGAGAAGGTGGGAGGTCGCCCTGTTCCGGACTCGATCTTATATGACTTCCAGAGGTGTATACTTATGTCTGGGATGAGGGGTCTGGAGAGAGCGGGTCATATCTGGACCTGGCACAACAAGGCTACACATAATCGGATTGCATGTCAGCTGGATCGGGCCTTGGGCAATAGTGAATGGTTCTGGTGCTTTCCTAATTCGGTGGCGGAAGGACTTGCGGCGGGGACTAGTGACCACTCTCCTATCCGGGTTGGCCTATGTGAGAGACCTATTATGCGGTCGAGGCCGTTTCGGTACAACAATAGCTGGTACCTGTCAGCTGGATATGAGGAGGTGGTTACGGGAGAGATGCAGCACTTTCGGGAGGGCACTGCTCAGTTCTGCATGGTACATAAACTCAAACAGATGAAGAGAGCGCTCAGGGGTTGGGTGCGGTCTTCTCTGGCGGAAAAGGAAGCCGAGCTTCGGGACATCCAGGCGGCTCTTCAAGCTGACATTCTGAGCGGGGAGTTGGCGGCTAGGGAGAAGACCCTGATTAAGGAGGTTAGCATTATGAGACTGCAGGAGGAGATTAGTGCGGCACAGAGGGCAAAATGCACCTGGCTCAAAGATGGAGACCGCTGCACCAAATTCTTCTATGATGTGATCCGCACCCGTCAGCACCGGAACAACATTCCCAGGCTACTGAATGGCGAGGGACGTCTGGTAGGGGACCCGGTGGAGATTCAGGAGGAGGCTGTCAGATTCTATTCTGACTTATACCAGCAGACGAATTACACTAGTACGTTCCCAACCCTTGTTACGAAGAGGCTGGTGACGCACCATGGAAATAGCATGCTACTGGCCCCTGTGAGATTGGAGGAGGTGAAAGACATTGTAATGAAGGCAAATCCAAACAAAGCACCTGGACCTGATGGCTTCTCTTCAGGGTTCTTTAAGCGACACTGGGGTGTGCTTAAGTTTCCTGTTCTGGAGGCGGTTCAGGAGTTCTTCGCGGAGGACAGGCTTCTGAAGGAGATGAATCACACTTTCCTGACAATGGTTCCTAAGAAGGAGGGCGCGACATCTCTAGCAGACTTTAGACCCATTGCTTGATGTAACTTTCTATATAAGATCATTACTCATCTTATGTGCAAGCGCATGGAGGGAATTATGCAGGGATTGGTGTCCCAGAATCAGGCAGCTTTCATCAAGAGCCGATCGATAGCGGAGCACAGTCTACTTGCACATGAGATGGTGCGAGAGTTCAGCAAACCTGGGGGGATGAAGGCTTGTGTGAAGCTAGACCTGCGGAAAGCCTATGATACGGTTAACCGGGACTTCCTATGTCACTTGATGCTCGCCATGGGGTTCGACGAGAGGTGGGTTGCGAGGGTGAGGGAGTGCATTTGCTCCCCTACTTTCTTAGTCCTCATCCAGGGCACTCCTCATGGCTACTTCAAGAGCAACAGGGGGTTGAGGCAGGGTGACCCTCTCACCGTACTTGTTTACCTTGGTGATGGAATATTTCACATGCATGATTGACACGGCGGTGCATAGCAAGAGGATCATCCCCCTTTTCAGGTTGGTGAGACCGATGGTATCACATTTGATTTATGCTGACGACTTATTGGTGCTACTCTAGCCTTCCATGCGGGGCATGAGTGCGCTCTCAGACATTATGGAGGAGTTCGGGAGGTTATCTGGTCTGCATTTAAATAGGGAGAAGAGCAGAGTTACTTCAGCTCCCGGTGCACGCTTAAGGAGGAGAGAGCTTTCGCTTTGGGAGTGGAGAAAGGCGAGCTCCAGTGAAATACTTGGGGGTCCCGCTGACGGTCAACTACGCCAGAGAGCAGTATTGTCACAGCTTGGTGGATTTTTCTCAGAGGAGAGTGGAAGGCTGGCAGGCTGCGGGTCTATCATTTGGCGAACGGATTGAATTGGTGAGATCGGTTATTGCTGGCATCACGATGTTCTGGCTCCAGTCTATCCAGATTCCGACGGCCACTATTCGGAAAGTGGAGTCCATCTGTGCTGACTTCATTTGGAGGGGAGGGATTCATGCGATCGCTTGGGACAAGCTATGTCGTCCACGGGAGGAAGGTGGAGTGGGGCTGCGACCTCTACGTGCGGTTAGGAAGGCAGCTGGTGTGAAGATGGCCTGGAGATTCATCAGGGGGGTCGCTGTGGGCGGAGTGGATGGCGAACAGATATCTAAGGCGGATGAACTTCTGGGCCTGCAGGATAGACAATAATTTTTCGGTCACTTTTAAGGCCATTCTGAGGTGTAGGCCAGTTCTCCAGACCGCTATCTGCAGGACCATGAAGGATGGGAAGACCACGGATCTCTGGCTTGATCCTTGGTTGGGTTCCAGATCACTGCTGGAGATTTTGGGAGATCAGCTGGACAGAGAGGCGGGCAGGGGGCTCACCTACAGCCGGATCATCAGAGATGGGGTATGGAGGCCAGAAGGATATCCTTACACAGCTCAGCTAGCCGAGGAGATACGCCATATTACTATTGACGATAGCCAGCATGAGGACTCCTGGAGTTGGGCTGGCCCAGGTTCGGGTGGAGGGTCAGGACTATTCTGCTTTCGTAGCTGCTATGACTTGGTACGGACTCACCATGACCGGGCTGAGGAGGTGGAGACTTCATTTGGGGTAAGGGGATTGCCCGAAAAATGCAACTGTGTGCATACAGACTTCTGCGGGGCAGATTGATGACGAGAGACAGATTTCTCAGGTTTGGGATGCAGATCCCAGATGCCAAGTGTGTGCTATGTAATGAGGTGGATGAATCTATGGGGCATCTCTTCTTTGAATGCTCGACATCCTGACACATTTGGGCTGAGCAGTACGTGCAGTTGAGATAGGGAGTTGGTATGGATAGAGACATCAGGAGCATTCTTAGCTGGATCCGAGACCACAGAGGCAGGGATCCGGGGTGGGCCAGAAGAGCCAGAGTCCGTCTTGCAGCTTCAGTTTGGCACATATGGCGGGAGCGGAACAGACGTATTTTCGAAGACCTGACTACCCCTCCTATTGGAATTCTACATAACATAGAATTCGATGTATCAGTAATGGTCCCATAACATTAAAATTGGGGCATGAGAAGTTGTGATTTTAGAAAAGAATAAAATTTACCCTTATTCCAAAAAAATAAATATTTGCTTTATATATATATATATATATATATATATATATATATATATATATATATAATAGGAGAGGCTCTATATATATATGTGAGGCTAGCCCCTCTCATATTATTCTAAACAATGTGGGACTAAAGCCCATTAACTAATAACTCTAATATAACACTTAACACCCCCTCAAGCTGGAGCATAGATGTCAATCATGCCCAGCTTGTTACATAGAAATTGAACCCGAGGACACAAGAGAGGCTTTGTGAAGATATCAGCTATCTGGTCGTCGGTCCTCACATGTTGAAATTTTATCACTCCCTTTGTATACTCATCACGAACAAAGTGGATATCAATTTCAATATGCTTCGTCCGCTCATGAAATACTGGATTGGTGGCAATATGAATAGCAGATTGGTTATCACACCATAGATCTGCCGCTTGAGATCCTGCGTCTTCTCCCAGTTTTTGTAAGAGATGCTTCATATATAATATCTCTGCAATACCATGAGCAATAGTTCGATATTCTACTTCTGAGCTTAAGCGTGCTATTACACTTTGTTTCTTGCTCTTCCATGACACTATATTTCCGCTAATAAATACTGAGTAGCCAGATGTAGATCGTCTATCTGTCAGACTTGCTCCCCAGTCAGCATCAGTAAAACACTCAATACGAGTGTGTCCATTATTCTCCATTCGAATTTATTTCTGGATTCTTGACTAGATAACACAGAATTGTTAGAACTGTCTGCCAGTGTGGAACTCTTGGAGAAGCCATAAATCTACTTGCAACACTCACTGCAGAAGAAATGTCCGGACGAGTCATGACCGCCAAGTAGTTGAGTTTTCCAACTACTCGACGATACTGATCTGGATTGGTCATCATGACCCCTTCGTTTGGAAGTAACTTTGCCCCTGGATCTATAGGTGAGATTGCTCCCTTGGCTTGCATCATGCCTGCATCATTTAGTATGTCCAGCACATACTCTCTGGGACATTACAATGTCCCGCTTACTCCGTGTGACCTCAATGCCCAAGAAATAGTTCAAGGATCCCATATCCTTGGTTTGAAATTGTTCTTCCAGAAACGTCTTGAGTCCTGCAATACCCTAGCTGTCGTCTCCCGTGATTACAATATCATCAACATAGACACCAAGTAGTATCCTTCTAGCAGATGTGTGTCGATAGAAGTTCGAATGGTCCTTCTTTGATTGACACATGCCAAACTGAGTAACAATATGTGTAAATCGACCAAACCATGCACGAGGTGATTGTTTTAGACCATAGAGGGCCTTTCGCAAATGACATACTTTACCCTCCCTTGCAACGAACCCGGGAGGTACTACATATACCTCTTCATCAAGGTCCCCGTAGAGGAAAGCATTCTTGATAACCAGCTGAAGCAGCGGCCAGTCATAGCGAACAACCAAGGCCTTTAGGACACGAACAGATGTCATTTTGACAACAGGAGAGAAGGTTTCAAAGTAATCCTCACCATGTCTGAGAATATCATTTGGCTACTAGACGAGCCTTTAGTCGATCAAGAGTACCACCCAGTTTCACCTTAATCGTGAACACTCATTTGCAACCTACTGCCTGTTTACCAGTAGGTAAGTCGACTAAGTCCCAAGTATGATTCTCCTGGAGAGCTTTTATCTCCTCGTTCATAGCAGCACGCCAAACAGGATATTTGAGGCCCTCCTCAGCGTTTTTGGAAATCTGAATCCCATCAATAGTAGCCACCAGAGACTGAGTGTGATTTGTAAGTCCTTTGTAGCTGTCAACATACAATGGATGATCACGACATGCACGACGAGGACGAACTGTCGGTGGAGACGGGGGGTTTGCTGGTGGAATAGACGGAGCTGCTGGTGGAACAGGCGGTGGCAAATGAGTAGAGCTAGAGGACTCTGTAGGTACCAGTGGCGATGTTTGTGCCGGTGACGTGGGAGCTGACTAAATCGGTGTATGTGGACCATCAAACCGGTTGACTGCCTCGGTAAGGGAGGGCACCCGTACGGAGGACTGTTGTGTTTGTTTAGGAAGTAATAAAAATTCTCTTCTGGATAGACTAGGGGAACTGGATTCGTTGGGAGTGGAGGAAATTCGATTTCGACAAAGGTTCCGAGTGAAAAAAATACCTCTTTAGGACAGGGGAATAACACCGATACCCTTTCTGATCTTTAGGATACCCAAGGAAAATACATTGGATTGTCTTAGGATCTAATTTAGAAAGAGTTGGTCGGGTATCCCGAACATAGCATAAGCATCCGAAGACTCTGAGAGGCAAAGTAAATGGCTCTCTTCCAAGAAAGAGTCTAGAGAAGGGAGTGCTACCATTGAAAACTGAAGATGGCTTGCGGTAATAAGATAACAAGCAGTAAGAACCGTATCCTACCAAAATCTCTTGGGAGTACGTGCTTGAAACATAAGAGTACGTGTTGTTTTCAAGAGATGGCGATTCTTGCGCTCGGCCACACCATTTTGTTGTGGTGTGTACGCATAAGAAGTTTAGTGGATGATGCTATTGCGGGCCAAATGACTATCAAGATCACGAGATAAATACTTACGGCCATTGTCACTTCGAATTTTTTTGATTGGAACACCAAATTGTATTTTTATTTCAGCATGAAAATTGCACCAAATGTTAAACAATTCAGAACAATTTTTTTATCAGATAAACAAAAATGACACATGAGTAATCATCAACAAAAGTAACAAAGTACTTGAAATCCATTACTAATTCAACCGGACAAGGTCCCCATACATCAAAATGCACCAACTCGAAAGGAGCGGAAGCAATTTTATTTTGACTCACCGGATAGGGAACCCGGTGATGCTTAGCTAAACTACAGGCTCACAATGAAAGGAAACATGGATATCTAAAGAAGGGTACATTTTTTGGAGAACATGGGTTGATGGATGGCCTAACTGACAATGTAACTCGAAAGGATCGAGTTTCACGCCGGCACAGACCACCGAAGGTGCGTCAAACAGGTACAAGCCTCCAGCTACATGCTCCTTACTGATAGTCTTTCCAGTTTTCAGGTCCTGAAAAACACAACCATCAGGGAAAAATGTTACCGAGCAATGCAGTTCACGAGTAATTTGACTAATAGAAATTAAACTGAATGGGTTCCCAGGTGTAAGCAGCACAGATTTGAGTGACAGTCCAGAAGAAAGACTGGCACTTTCACGTCCTCGGACTGTCAGGGAACCTCCATTGGCAACAGTAATGCCAGAAACACGACGGACATGGACATAATCGTGTATCGTACCTGCGTCACCAGTCATGTGAGAGGACGCACTAGAGTCAATTATCCATTGCTTGGGTTTTAATATGCAAGCTGCAGAGTATCCGGCTGTGGATCCAGACGTGGAAGCTTCATCACGACGTTGAGCCTAGAAATCAAGAAAATCTGTATATGAGTCCGAAGTCATCTGAATAGATCGGACACCATCATCAGGAGCATCAGTCGTGATATTAGCAGCAGGTGATTTAGTGCATTGCCAATAGAAATGGCCAAGCTTACCACAATTAAAGCATGTGCGCAGTCTTCCTCCATCACGACCGCCATTGCCACGTCCCCCATTGCGACCAACATATCGGCCACCACGTCGGCCACCACGACCACCACGGAATCCCGTACGAGCTGTACCAAGAGCAGAGCTATCAGCAGGAGTATCACCCGGAGTAGTCTCAACGATTTTTGCTGTCCGAAGGACACGATAGTGTGCTTCCAACATAGACGGAACTTCAGATCCAGCAATAATCTGAGAGCGAATTGAGTCTGCATCAGGGCGGAGAGAGGCAAGATAAGCCATGACATGAAGCTGCTCACGTTGAGCCCTTGCTTCATTAATATCCGACGTAAGAGGTAATACGCGGTCGATCTCATCAGACAGCCTTAAATGTCAGAAAATGGTCCTTATGAGATTTGTCTCCCTGATTTGCTCGGTATGCACCAACGACCGAGTCATAGATACGAGACAAATTGCGTTTACCATCAAACGCCGCCGCCAGTACCTCCCATAACTCCTTCACAGAGTCCGTATTTTGAACCATGTCTTCCACCGATGGTTCCATGGAATTCGTTAACTGTGTAAACAGTCGACTATCATCCGTTTTCCATTGCTCAAAGATGGGATCATCTTCTGCTGGAGGGTTGTCAGTCAGATGTTTGGATAACCGCATTTTCCGAACCGTCTTCTCGACCTTCTTTCTCCATGTCGAGTAGCCCTCTGGCCCTTCCAACCGTCGATCGACAAGTCGAATTGAGGAAATCGTCGTGCTAGTGCCTGTTGGTCCCGCTAGTATGTTGCTGACACTAGTATATGCGGCACTGCTATTCGCCGTAGAGTCTGTCATCTTTCAGGAGTTCTGATTCGACTGTCGATTTGTTCTTTCCAACTTGATAATTACATCAACTCTGCCAATGCGCTAAAAATGGAGCCAGAACCGGCACACGCGCATAGGAAGCAGAGAGTGTGAATCACAAGCCAGGACAGAGAGATAACCTATGTTAACCTCTTTTAGATCTTGGTGTGAAGATCAAGGAAAGAAACAAAGATTCATGCAAAATAAACCATATGTTTGCTCTTTGTTAAATTTCCGAAATGATCATTGAGAGTCGGAGGTTCCAGCAAACATATGTTTACCCTATGAGAATCCCAACAATATTTTATTTATTTATTTATTTATTTTTTTTGGAAACTAAGTTAGGGTTTATAGGGGTTGGGCGGCGGCTGATGTAAAGGGGAAAGGGTTAGGGTTAGGGTTTTGAGAGGGGGGGTCGACAACAACAAGGAGGGGGGTCGGCAGGGGGTGGAGGGGGGGGGGGGTGGCTGACGTGGGGGGGGGGGGGGGACTGACAGGGCGGCAGGAGCAGCAGTCGGCAGGAGGAGCAGCAGCAGCAGTAGGAGAGGGGGGGGGGGGGTGGCGGCGGTTAGAAAAGGTCGGGGTGGTAGATTAGGGTTAGGGTTTTTTGTGGAGAGAGAGAGCGGTGGATGACGGCTAGGGTTTTGGCTTTGATACCATGTAGAATTGGAATAATAGGATAAATTTTATTAATGAAGAGAGTATATATATATATATATATATATATATATATATATATATATAGGAATAGCTAGCAATTGACATCACGGGTGACATTATAGAGGAAAAGATAATATCTTTAAGGCTATACTTAACACCCCCCAAATTCACGGTGGGTGAACCAACAAGAATTTCCGAGAACAAAGGAGTATCGCTGCACCCTGATAGACTTAGTAAAAGATACACATGTGAGCCTTGTTGAAGAGAAACAACATGCATCTGAAACATAATATATGGAAGAGAGTCCTAAACAGATTGTGATTGCATACAAAATGGCAGTTGATTTTGATGTGTTTTGTGCGCTCCTGATGCCAATCTAAACTGCCAATGTGTAAGTAGGCTGGGTTGGGGTTAGGGTTAGGAAACTTGGAGAGGAAAGAGAAGGAAAATTGTTTGGTCATGGCTTTTGATACATGTTAAAGTTTGTGAAATACTTTGATTTCATTAAGCTCAAGGCCAAGCTCTTTAAAGAGAGATACATGACAATATGGACAAACAAACCTGTATAGCTAGCATGTGACATTGCGAGTTACATCATGGAAGCAAAGATAATAACACTAAGGCTATACTTAACAGTTTATATTTAGAACGCTGGTCATTCTTTATATTAGTTTCTGTTCATATCTGAGTTAGCGTAATCTAATTCTTCTCCCTCCTAGAAAACCACAAAAGGTAGCCCAATCTTTAAGCCTTGCTCTTGGGGGACAGAATTCAGTTGAACACATCCTTTCCATCTACATGCTTCAGAAGATGACACCATTCTAGAACGAACTTCCCTCCTTGCATGACCATTTCATAAACTGTTATCACCTTAAGCTACTAGCATAAACAAACCACAAGATCTAGGGAAGATTCTACTATGGTTCTCCAATTTTGTCAAGGCTGCTTGTAAGCAGGATTGAGTGCAAATGCATTTAGTTTTATTTTGTGTGTGTGCGCACGCGCTTGGGCATGCACCTTAGGTGGGCGGTGGGATGTCTGAGAACTTGACTAATTTTCAAACACAAAACATCCTTTGTTTTTCTTAAAATTTCTACAGTTTTAGAATATTGATCAGTTAGGTAAATTTATCTCAATACTGAAATATTTCGGCACATGCAATTTGTTGTTGAAGAAATATCTTGTTATAGTTAATTTTAGCAAATTCAGTGTTTACTCTTATCATATTTACTCTCTTGGTTTGCTCAGGTATGAAGGACAACGTGATATGCTATATAACCAGACATTTAACCTTGATCAAGTTAATTTTGCTGCAGAGGGAATTAAAGATGCTCAACAAACTGTATGGCCATACAAGCTACTTTAAAAACTATTTGTTTGTCAAAAAAGTTTATTAGCTGATACATTTATCTGTGATTTGATCTTCAGATGTCAGCTTTAAAGTCTGCTAATAAGGATTTGAAAGGAATGATGAAAACCGTGAAGATTCAGGACATAGATGTAATATTTTCTAGCTCCTTGATTACTATCATCATTATTATTTTGTGAAATATGAAAGCATGAATTTTGTTATTAGAGCATTAGCTAAATCCTGTAATGTTCTCCTGTATGCAGAGCATGCAAGATGAAATGATGGATCTCATGGATGTCAGTAATGAAATACAAGAATCTCTTGGTAGAAGTTATAATATTCCGGATGACATTGATGAGGAAGACCTCATGGGTGGTAAGCCGAAGGCTCCAGTTTATTATATGAACCTTCTTTCTGGTGTTGTAGAGCAAGTTTACTAGTTTCATTATTGTTGACACTTGACATTTATCTGTTCTTTTATTAACATGTGCAGAGCTTGATGCTTTGGAAGCAGACATGGGACTGGAGACCGAGTCCGATTCTGTTCCATCTTATCTTCAGCCAGATAAGGAATCTGATTTAGATGCAGAACTCAACTTGCCTGCAGCTCCAATAGGAAATGCACCAGCAGGCAGGCAGAATGCTCAGGTATTTACATCACCCGTATGATATGGCCATCTCAAATCAAATTGCATGAACTGTGAAGCTTGGTGAGTTCTTGTGAATTACATATTGGGCCAAGGTCATTAAAATTTGATAAAAATGGTAGCGGTAACAAAGACCTGTGAACTCTCTGTAATAAAGAGAGTTGCACCTTTGGATAGGAAAAAGAGGGAAGTGAAGATAGATAGCTTAGCTTTTTCATGTGGTTACTTTGGTGTAATTTTGCAGGACAAGCATTGTTGCCATATGAGGGCATATTCTATGGTAAAAATAGAAGCGACTGCGTCATTTCTACTGTCCCAAAACAAGGACACTACCATTTAGTTAATCATTGTGCTACAAATCTTGGACCATTGATGTATGATTTATTGTAATAGATGAGTCACACATTACATAATATCAAATGCCGCAAAAATGTTGATTAAATCAGACCCAAATTTAAGGCTTTAAACCATGGTTCGCCATATCGGTGTTGGAATAGGTATCGGATATGACGCAGCCTTCGTACTTGGCAATGGTCAAGTCGATCGGTGATGATGATATTTGGATCACCGTTGCTTGGTGAGAGCGAAGCGGTGTTGCAAAAACTCCGACGGATGATCTGGTGACAGGTCCGTATGAAGGTTGCTTGAAAACCTCGAGCGAGGGGCTTCCGAATATACGGAATAGTCGAGTCCATGACCAAGAAAAGGAGAGAATGTATCTCAGAACTCGAAGAAGATTTTAGTGATAAAAAAGTTCTTGTCCAATTGCATACGGAAGGTGCTTATTTATAGGACTTTTATGACAACATAATCTTAATCAAACACAAATTATAATCCTAATCAAATAAAGATAAAGGCTATCCTAATAAAAGATGGATTCAAATAAGTCTCCTAAAAAATAGGATTCTTAACAACTCTGTCATAAAAAGGATAAAGCTAAAAAAGGAAAGAAAAAGAAAATTAAATCCTAGAAGGATTCGTAATTGGATTCCACTCTACATCAGTTCCCCCCCCCCCCCCCCCCCCCCGGACTTCAAGAGAACTCGTCCCTGAGTTTTTGTCAGAATAAAGTGGTTTGCTAGGAGGAAAATACTCGTAAAGATCGACGACATTGAATGTTGGAGAGATCTCTATATCTTTATGTATGTCTTCATGTATTCTGTTATTGGCATCACGATAGTGTTGAAGTTACAGATGAATCACATCTAGAAGTTGGCGAGACCATAAAAGCTTTGAACTCTTGTCATTGTTTTTGGAGTAGACCAGTCGCGAATTGCTTGAATCTTCTCTTCATCAACATTGAGGTCATCGATGCTAATCACAAATCCTAGGAAAATAAGTTGGTTGGTAAGGAAACTACACTTCTTGAGATTGACATAGAGTTTGCTAATTCAGAGAAGATTGAGAACTTCTTTGAGGTGCTTCAGATGATTAGTTTGGCTCTTGCTATAAATAAGAATTTTGTCAAAGTAGACGACTACGAACTTTCTTATCAATGGCTTCAAAAATTGATTCTTGACGCACAAGAAGGTTCTTTGCACATTTGAAAGTACAAAAGGCATAAAGAGCAATTCGTAATGTCTTCGGGTCTTGAAAATAGTATTGCATTCATCATCAGGTCAGATCCGGATCTGATGGTAGCTGATGATGATGCGGTTGATAGTTTGACTGTCGATGCACATACTCCACGAGCCATCTTTCTTTGGCACAAGCTCATGTCCATGAACTTTCGTCTCTAAGGAGGTATTTATGTAGATAATATGCAAAGGAGGTGACCTTGATGTTCTCTGAAGAAAACACATATGTAGGACTTTCCACAACTTCTCGGAAACCCATAGACCGGCAATCGAACTTAGACGATGTGTCTGGTGGATCAATGCGAGGCTTGTAACGAGGAGGTCTGCCATCGGCATTGGGATATTGGTGAATTTGTCAAGGTGGAGGGAGTCTCTTGCTGAGTCGTTTTAATACACTTGAGACCACTTTCAAGTTCTTGACCATCATCTTGGGGAAGGACCTCTCCTTCTCTTACGTGTTCTTCTTGAGGGGTTGAAGAATTCATCTCAGTAGTATTACCAATGATTTTACCTAAGATTATCGTGCCCTCTTCAATTAATCATGTTTCTTGATTAGAAACCATCAACTTCATCTCTTTCCGAGGTGTTGAAGATTTCATCTCAGCATCTGCATTAGGCCAACTTTGATATGTCCTTCTCAATTTTTGTCTTCATAGTTAACAACGATAACTTGTGCTATAAGAGGACAGCTGTTGTGGGCACGCTCGTGCCCCTTTTGTATGCGGCTGATAGTAGGACGAGCATTTGTGCCTCTTATCTCCGTGGACAGTGTTTTCGTAAAATAACCACAATGTTATTTTTGGTTCCAAAAAAATCCAGTATTCTGTCAAATTTGTCAGGCAGAGCATCAAATTTGTTTGACAAGATTTCAATATTGCCTGACAGGATATCAAACTTCTCGTGCATGACAGGTTTCGACATTGTTATTTTGCAAAGCAAGGATTCCTAAATGTTTTCGAAAAATTGGAATTATGGATCTGTGGGGCTCTGATACCACTTGACGCAGCGTGATAACGGAACAGACTTATCTTCGTGTTTGACAATGGGCAAGTCGATCGGTGATGATGATAATTGGACCACTGTTGCTTAGTGAAAGCGAAACGGTGCCGTAAAATATTCGACGGATGGCCTGGTGAGGAGTCCGCACGAAGGTTGCTTGAAAGCCTAAAGCGTAGGGCTTCCGAATCTATGGAACAGTCGAGTCCACGACCAAGAAAAGGAGAGAACGAATTTCAGAACTCAAAGAATTTTATTTATAAAAAGTTATTGTCCAATTGCATAGGTGCCTATTTATTGGATTTTTATGACAACCTAATCTTAATCAAACACAAATTCTAATCCTAATCGAATAAAGATAAAACATATCCTAATAAAAGATGGAATCAAAATAAGAGTTCTAAAAGAAATATGATTCTTAACAATTCTATCATAAAAAATAAAGCTAAAAAGGAGAAGAAAAAGGAAAAAAAATCCTAGAAGAATTCAGAATTGGAATCCACGCTACATCAGGATCCTTCCTATGAGTATCGGTATTGACGGTTTGGGATTGGAATATCGGATTTTTTGGTATCGGAAAGCAAATAATTATAAAAAAGTTATTAAGAAGTTATTTTTTAAATCCATTTATGCATATTTTTAAGTATATTTATTTTTTTAGTAGTTTTAAAATTGAATGAAATAATAATCACCCTTGCTTAGGGGCTATTCGGATAGATGTAACTTCTTAAAAGTGTAAAAATGGGACTTTCAACATGATGTAATGCAAGTGGTGTCACTTCTCAAAATGTATTTGGTAAATGTACTTTTGTCCTAGTTTCATATCATTTTTGTTTGGATGGCAACCTGAAAGTGATTAAAGTGGAAGTGGGAATTGAAAGTTCACAGTTCCAATATTTGGATTGCAACATGAAAGTGGAAGTGGGAATTAAACCTATCTATTAATTAACAAACATTACTTAACAAATAAATAGGAAAAATAATAACAATTAAAATTATCTATTAATTAACAAAAAAATAATTAAGAAAAATTAACGATAACAGTAATTAACAAAATTGAAAAATTGTAATTAAGAAAACGTAATTAACTAAAGTTAATTAATAAAATTTTGATTAAGAAAAAGTAACCAAAATTTAATTAACAAAGACTAATTAACAAAAAAACAGTAATTAACATTAACAGTAATTAACATTAATAATTAACTAATAGTGAATATTTAATTAACAGTAATTAACTTTAACAGTAATACATAATAATATTTAATTAACAATAATTAAAAAAATTAACGTGAACGAAAACTAAAGAATTAATAAAGAACTAAAAAAGCAACAAAACTTTCCACTTTCAACAAGTTCGGCTCATTTTCTAATGCAATTCAAAACCTTTCAACTTTCATCAAAACTCTCCACTTTCAATGCACTTTCAATGTCTAAACCAAACATCGAAACTGTTTTAATGCAAGTGCAGATATATTGAAAGTGCATAGAAAGTCGCACTTTTTATGCACTTTCCATACACTTACACCTATCCAAACGCTCAAAGTGAGAAGGTGGACTACACTTGCATCAAACCCCTCCACTTGCAGCCCACATACTTGTTTCCAAACAGCCCCTTATTGGCTTACGTGCGATAAATAAGTTTTCTTCATTTACATGCTTTTACGACTTTACTATTCTTTTATGCCCTTGCCGATTGGTCTTTTTCTTTCAATTTTCTATGCCGAATTGACCCCAAAGTTGGTATTGGTCAATATTAGTAGCGATCATAGGTATCAACTGTATCGGTATCATCCGTATTGGTCGATATGCAAACTATACTTTAAACAAAGTGGCAGAAGAATACCATGTGAAGTAATCCTTGATACTGAGTAGCTAGATAACACCAAATGTTGAATTCATCTTGTAGTATCTGAGCTATTTATTATTCAAAATGCACATGTAATCCTTTATACTGAGTTAGCTAGATAACACCAAATGTTGGATTTATCTTTGTAGTATTTGAGCTATTTATTATTCAAAATGATCGTTATATCTTCTATCTTATATGGATCATAATTTGATTTTAAAATGTGTAAAGGATGCCTTATCTATGTAAATTTGGAGAGATTGATATTAATCTTTGATGCAGGATAACCAAGGGCATAATAAACAATGCACATAGCAACAATGATGACTTTATAATCAATAATAGCAAAGTTGATATTACTATGCATCGAGAGACGCGTGTCAATGGTTTTTGTTATATTGATCTTTTGTAGCAGGATACCCTCCTTGGTAAAAAAAAAAAAATTGTATGCAACAAATGTAATGACCTTAGAAAATAGTTTATAGATATTGTTTTCACTATGCACCAAGAGACGTCTACATCAAGATCCAATAGCTGTGAAGCTCGGAAAAGAGAACCAACTATATCTTGCCAATCTCTCTCTCAGACACTGAAACAACTTGAGAGTCATTGTTCCTGTCCTTTGTATAGCTTGTTGCATATTTTCACCTCTCTCTCTCTATCTCTCTCTCTAAACTAAAACAATCGCGCACAACATAAATAACGGAACCACCCTTCCACTTGGTAAACCAACCAGGCTAGCAAGCAAACAAGGTCATGTTATTGATCACTTATTGTATACGAGAAGTAGGGCATTGCCGCATTGCATTCTTGGTACAATGTTACATATACTGCAGACTACCTACTTAGTTAAATTTTAGCGAGGCTTGTGTTGTTGGGTTTCCTTGGTAAACACCTCTTATTAAGTGTGTCCAAGTGCACCACTAGCTCCATATTCTTGAAACCAGGATACTGAGAGTTGTTCGTGCATTTTTGTACAGGCTGAAGATGAGTTTGGATTGCCAGCTGTTCCTCGAGCATCATTGCGGGGTTGAACGGGAAAAGGGAAGGCATTTGTTGGGTGTAAATTTCATGTTATTATATGTTCTTGGATGTGCGAGGGAATAGAATTCTGATGCATCTCTTCACTTAGATGATGCTCCTGTATGTGTTGTCTTTGCACATCAGATTTGGTCAGGGTTCTTTGCAACGTTCTTGAAGATTCTTATCTGATGAAAATCCATGCCATGTACATGCATTCAGTTACGATTTTGGTCAGGCTATATACATTGTTGGTTGCAGACCATCTTAGAGCATCTTCAGTATAAAAGTCCTAAAATTTTCTGTCGCAGTCTTAAAGACAAATATCTTGTGTAAAAGTCATCTCCAATGTAAATGTCTTTTAAAAGTTTTTTTTTTTCCCCACGTGATAGTTAAATTCAATCACATTCAAAATTAAAATATTTTAATATAAAATGTTTACGTGGATGTGAAGTTGAATGTCTCTTGCTTCATATTGTATTATGAAAGGCAAATATCTTGTGTAAAAGTCCATCTCCAATGTAAATGTCTTTTAAAAAAAAATTTTTCCCCCACGTGATAGTTAAATTCAATCACATTCAAAATTAAAATATTTTAATATAAAATGTTTACGTGGATGTGAAGTTGAATGTCTCTTGCTTCATATTGTATTATGAAAGGTTATTTATAAGTGCACATCATATTTTGATCGGGACTAGTCCGGATTGGGACTAGTCCAGGTTTTGAGAAAAATTACTCAGGGTAGTCCATTTTTTTACTAATAGTGCTGTCCCAACTCAACTCCCCCCCCCCCAAAATTTCAAATTTTAGTTTCATTTTCACATCTTACTCTCTTCCAAAACCCTATTTCCTCTCTTCTTCTTCTTCCTCTTCTCCTCCACCATTTTCTCCCCCTCTGGGCAACATCTTCATCTTTTTGTCCACCATTTCTCCACTCTTATCCCTTCGATGGCACCCAAACAAACGGTCCTCACAAACAAGATATAATCTCTAACACTCTATTTTTCTTTCCAAAATTCTAACAATTTATTTCGAAAATTCAAGTATACATTACAATGTTTATTTCAATTATTTGTAGTCCATTTGAATTAAACCCCAAGTACATTCGGAGTGGAGAATTATCCATTTGAATTAAACCCAAGTAAGCACGATCGAAAAAAATTCGCGTCGACTAGGACTGCCTAATTTTCTGAAAATTCTACAAACTGATAGGACTGCCAGAAATAGTGGCAGTACTACTTCACAGCAAGTGAAACCAAGGACTGCCACAATTTTTGGCAGTCCTGACTGTATGTAGGACTGCCAAAATTTGTAACAGTTCTTGGTTTCACTTGCTGTGAAGTAGGACTGCCACTATTTCTGGTAGTCCTATCAGTTTGTAGGACTGCCGAAAAATTAGGCAGTTCTAATTTGTACTTGTTGAACATCAAGTCCATTATTGTTCATCTTGTTTGCACTTGTTGAACACCAATATTAGAGTTTGTACATTATGAGGAGCCTTTGGGTGCCATCGAAATTGAAAATGGGAAGAAAATTAAGGTTTTGATGGAGATGAAATTAGGGTTTTGATGGAGATGGTGAGAATGAAAATGGTGGAGAAGAAGAAAATGAGAAGAAAACTCATCTCACATTTTTTGTTCTTCTTCTTGGATGTGTTGAGGAAGAAGACACGAGCAAAAATAGAAGAATTGACTTTTATACCTAGAAATGGGATAGTACTGAGTAATTTTTTTCAATGTCAAACTTGTAAATAAATCAAACTTAAAAATACAATAGCCCTGATTAAAATATGATGTGCCCTTATAAATAACCTTATAAAATTATGGCCTCATCAGAAAAGAAAAAAAGTTAATAAATTTTTTGCATTAGAGAATATTTTTAAAAAAAAGTGTTTGTGCGTGACGGTTCCGAGCTTCTTCCTAATCCTAATAGTATTTGAAGCACCCTTGAACATTGTTGACAGCAAACCTGCTGTCCGTAATTTTCGTTGTTCATTCAACTGTAATATGTTCGACCTGCTCTGCTCAGTTACATTTATACAGCTACAGATTTAGGTACAGCAACCCAACAAACTCTTGCTGTTAAGAAGATATAGTTGTTGTTGGTGAAAGCCCAATTTTCTAGTCAAACTGATCTTGTCGAAAACAACTCGGATGCAATTACTATGGAAGGCAAGTCATATCCATAAATACTGATGATGAAAGTAAGGGTGCCTTTGGTGTGTAGAATTTTTTTTTCTGAATAATTAGGGTGGAAATATATTGTTATGTTTGGTTTGTGCTATAAAATTTGTTATTGAAAATTTAGAATATCCAAGAAAACAATATTTCCATGATGTGTTATCATGTTAAATCTATTATTATGTTTGGTTTATGTTTTTTTTTCCTCGTTTTCTGTTTTTATTTTGTTTAATTCTTTTTTAAAAACTTTTTTCCTCTTATTTCTTTCTTTTTTTAAAATTATTTTTATTTATTTATTTTCATTAAATTCCTACTTTTTATTATTTTTCCAGAAAAATTGTTTCTTTTCCGCAAGCACATCTCATATGTGAAACAACTCTTCAGTCACATCCTGACACAAAAAAATCGGTTTATGAAGGAAAACCAATATTTAGATCTCGTTTGGTTCATTGTGTAGAATGGAATAAAATAGATGATTTCTTTATTGAAGAGAGACTACATATATATAGGAGAGGCTAGCCTTCTCTCCTATTACTCTAAGCAATGTGGGACTAAAGCCCAATAACTAATAACTCTAATATAACACTTAACACCCTCCCTCAAGCTGGAGCATAGATGTCAATCATGTCCAGCTTGTTACATAAAAATTGAACCCGGGGACCCATAAGAGACTTTGTGAAGATATCAGCTATCTGGTCGCCGGTCTGCACATGTTGAAACTTTATCACTCCTTCTCTATATTCATCATGAACAAAATGAATGTCAATTTCAATATGCTTCGTCCGTTCATGAAATACTGGATTGGTGGCAATGTGAATAGCAGATTGGTTATCACACCATAGGTTTGCCACTTGTGATCCTGCGTTTTCTCCAAGTTCTTGTAGGAGATGCTTCATATATAATATCTCTGACGTGCCATGAGCAATAGCTCGATATTCTGCTTCCGAGCTTGAGCGTGCTATTACACTTTGTTTCTTGTTTTTCCATGATACTAGATTTCCGCCAACAAATACTGAGTAGCCAGATGTAGACCGTCTATCTGACAACTTTTTCCCAGTCAGCATCAGTAAAACACTCAATGCGAGTGTGTTCATTATTCTCCATTCGAATTCCTTTCCCTAGATTCTTTACTAGATAACACAAAATTCTGAGAACTGCCTGCTAATGTGGAACTCTTGGAGAAGCCATGAATCTACTTGCGACGCTTACTGCAAAAGAAATATCCGGACGCGTCATGACTGCCAAGTAGTTGAGTTTTCCAACCACTCAACGATACTGATCTGGATTGGTCATCAGGACCCCTTCGTCTGGGAGTAATTTTGTCCCTGGATCCATAGGTGAGTTTGCTCCCTTTGCTTGCATCATGTCTGCATCATTTAGTATATCTAGTACATATTTTTTTTGAGACATTACAATGTCCCGCTTACCCCGTGTGACTTCAATGCCCAAAAAATAGTTCAAGGATCCCATATCCTTGGTTTGAAATTGTTCTCCAAGAAACTTCTTGAGACTTGCAATACCCTGGCTGTCATCTCCCGTGATTACAATATCATCAACGTAGACACCAAGAAGTATTCTTCCAGCAGATGTGTGTCGATAGAAGATTGAATGGTCCTTCTTCGACTGACACATTCCAAATTGAGTAACCACCTGTGTAAATCTACCAAACCATGCACGAGGTGATTGTTTCAGGCTATAGAGGGCCTTACTTATTCCTTAGACGACCCACCTTACCCTCCCTTGCAACGAACCCGGGAGGTTGCATCACATATACTTCTTCATCAAGATCCCCGTGGAGGAAAGTATTCTTAATATCGAGTTGAAAGGCCAGTCATAGCAAATGGCCAAGGCCATGAGGACACGAACGGACGTCATTTTGGCCACAGGAGAAAAAGTCTCGAAGTAATCTTCACCATAGGTTTGAGAGTAACCTTTGGCCACCAGACGAGCTTTCAATCGGTCAAGAGTGCCATCCGGTTTTACCTTAATCGTGAACACTCATTTGCAGCCGACTGCCTGTTTACCATGAGGTAGATCGATTAAGTCCCAGGTATGATTCTCCTGGAGAGCCTTTATCTCCTCGTGCATAGCAGCACGCCAACCAGGATGTCGGAGACCCTCCTCAGCGGTCTTGGGGATCTGAATCCCATCAATAGTAGCTACCAGAGACTGAGTGTGACTGGTAAGTCCTTTGTAGTTGTTAACATACAAGGGATGATCTCGACATGCACGACGAGGACGTTCTGGAGGCGAAATCGTCGGAGCTGCTGGCGGAATTGGTGGAGCTGCTGGAGGGACAGATGGAGGCAACTCACTGGAGCCGGAGCTGCTGGTGGAACCAGAGGAGGAAGATTCTGTGGTTGATGTCGTTAATGGCTGAATCGATGTATGTGGACCATCATTCTAGGAGACTGGCTCGGTAAGGGAGGGCACCCGTACGGGGGGTTGTTGTGTTTGAGGAGAAAACAACAAAAAATCTTCTTCGGGATAGATCAGGGGAGCCGGACCTGTTGATTGGGGGAACGAAGGAAATTTTGTTTCGACAAAGGTAACATCCCGAGTGAAAAAATATCGCTTTAAGACAGGAGAGAAACACCGATACCCTTTCTGATCTTTAGGATACCCAAGAAAAATACATTGTATAGCCTTAGGATCCAATTTAGAAAGGGTTGGTCGGGTATCCCGAACATAGCATAAGCAATCAAAGATGCGGGGAGGCAGAGAAAATGGCTCTCTTCCAGGAAAGAGCCTAGAGAAGGGAGTGCTACCCTGGAAAACTGACGACGGGATGCGATTAATAAGATAACAAGCTGTAAGGACCGCATCCGACCAAAATCTCTTGGGAGTACGTGCTTGAAACATAAGAGCACGGGTTGTTTCCAATGAATGACGATTCTTGCGTTCGGCTACACCATTTTATTGTGGTGTGTACGCACAAGAGGTTTGGTGGATGATGCCGTTGCTGGCCAGATGTTTATCAAGATCACGAGATAAATACTCACGACCATTGTCACTCCGAAAGGTTTTGATTGGAAGACCAAATTGTGTAGTTATCTCGGCATGAAAGTTACACCAGATGTTAAATAATTCAGCACGACTTTTTATTAAATAAATAAAAGTGACACGTGAGTAATCATCGACAAACGTGACAAAGTACTTAAAATCCATTACAGATTCAGTCGGACAAGGTCCACATATATCAGAATGCACCAACTCAAAAGGAGCGGTTGCAAGATTATTTGGACTCACCGGATAAGAAATCCAATGATGCTTAGCTAAACTACATGGCTCACAATGAAAAGAAGTGGGAATAGCTAAAGATGGGTACATTTTCTGTAGAACTGGAGACGACGGATGACATAACCGACAATGTAACTCGACCGGATCAAGTTTCATGCTTACACAAAAAACAGAAGGAGTTGCGTCAAACAGGTACAAGCCTCCAGCCACATGCCCCTTACCAATAGTCTTCCCAGTTGTCAGGTGCTGAAAAACACAATTATCCGAAAAAAAAGGTTACCGAGCAATGAAGTTCACGAGTAAGTTGATTGATAGAAAGTAAATTGAACGGGTTTCCAGAAGTAAGTAGAACAGAGGTAACTGACAGTCCGGGAGAAAGAGTGGCCACGGCCACAGACTGCCAGAGAACCGCCATTGGCAACAGTAATGCCAGAAGTACGACGGACAGGTACATAATCATGTAGCATACCCGCATCACCAGTCATGTGTGAGGATGCACCAGTGTCAATTACCCACTGCTTGGGTTTTACTATGCATGTTGCGGAATATCCGACTATGGAACCAGACGTTGATGCTTCACCACGACGTTGAGCCTGGAACTCAAGAAATTCTGCGTAAGAATCGTCGCTCATGTGAACCGAACAAACGCTATTATCAGTAGCATCCGAAGTAATATTGGCAATAGGAGCTTTAGGGCACTGCCACTGGAATGTCCCTGTTGGCCACAGTAGAAGCATGTTCGTAGTCGTCCCCCATCAAGACCACCATTGTCGTGTCCGCCATCGCGACCATAAGTCCGACCACCTCGTCGTCCACCACGTCCACCACGAACGCCAGGACGAGCAGCGCTACCAATGGCATATCGATCAGCAGGAGTATCTCCCGGAGTGGTCTCAACCACCTTTGCGGCCCGAAGAATACGGAAGTGGGCCTCCATCAAAGATGGAACATCAGATCCAGCAATGATCTGGGATCGAGCCGAGTCCGCATCAGGACGGAGAGATGCAAGATATGCCATAACATGAAGCTGCTCGCGTTGAGCCCGAGCTTCATTGATATCCGCCGTCAGAGGAAGAACACGATCAATTTCATCCACCATAGCCTTGAAGGATTGGGAGTGGTCCTTATGAGACTTGTCTCCTTGAGTTGCTAGGTAAACGCCAACAACCGATTCGTATATGCGAGAAAGTCGCATTTTCCATCAAACGTCGTTGCTAGGACCTCCCATAGCTCCTTGACCGTGTCCGTGTTTTGAACCATGTCCTCGACGGACGGTTCCATGGAGTTCATCGACTGTGTAAACAGTCGACTATCATCTGTAAACCACTGTTCAAATGTAGGATCAGTCGTCGCCGGAGGGCGGTCAGTCAAATGTTTAGATAGCCGCATCCCATGAAGTATTTTCTCAACTTTCTTCCGCCATGTTGAGTAACCATCTTGACTGTCCAATCGACGGTCGACAAGTCAAGTCGAAGAGATCGTCGTGCCAGTGCTTGTCGTGTTGCTGATACCGTTACCATTATCTGCCTTCGAATCTGTCATCATGAAATGGAAGCAACCGTCGCGAGTTCTTTCCAACCCCAAAAATCACACCAACTTTACGAATGTGCTATAAACGTGGTCAACACCGTCGCACACATAGAAAATAAATACGTCATGACACAGAAAAAAACACGATCATTCTCTGTGTAGATTTGGATGTGAAGATTAGGGTAAAAAAATCATTTGTTAAGTCCAAACGGCTTAATCTAGGAATAAAGCATTGGACCAGTTACTTTTTTTTCTTCTTCTTCTTTTTTCTTTTTTTAAACTAAGGTTTGGAGGGTGTGTGGTGGCTGATGAAAAATGTTAGGGTTTTGAGCCATCGTGGGTGATCCGGATGTCTACACAGCAGATCCGGGGTGTGGGGGAGCCGGGTGTCTGTGCCGCAGATCCGGAGTGTGGGGGAGCCGAGTGTCTGCACAGTAGATCCGGGAAGGGGAGAGAGAACCGGAGGTCTGCACAGCAGATCCGGGAAGGGGGGGCTGGATCGGGGGGGGGGGGTGTCGGCGAAGGGGAGGGGGTGACTGGTGGGGGAGGGGGGGCGGGGGGGCGGCGAAGGAGGGGGGGGCAGCAGGGGGGGGTCGACGAAGGAGGGGAAAAAAAAATTTGTTGTGAAATTTTTTTCCTTCCTTCTATGGCTCTGATACCATGTAGAATGAAATAAAATAGATAATTTCTTTATTGAAGAGAGACTACACACACACACACACACACACACACACACACACACACACACACACACACACACACACACATATATATCTGAAAATTGCTGAGAAACCCAATTTCGGGATGGGCTTTTATGAAATGCCCACCCGCTGGATGAGTTTTATGAAATGCCCAGAATTAAGTATTTTCACGTTAAATATTCCAAGATTCCCTTTTAGATGCCACCCGCTGGAAACTGCTATTTTTATAATACCGAAACTACCCCTCCGCGCGAATTGGTCATCTATATGTATTTGAATTCAAAAAACTCAGATCTGGATTGCGATTTTCGTCTTCTTCTTCTTCACGGAAAATCTGAATTCCATTGCTCTCATCTTCAGCAGAGATCGCAAAAATCGTTCGTAGTTCGGTGTGCTTTTCTTCGATCGAACTCAGATCATCGCTCGTCATCATCATCACCATCATCATCATCTTCATCGACGTCAATTGTGGAGAGAAGATCTTTCTTCTTCTTTTCCATAAGAATTATCATCGCTTTGAAAGAAGAACGAAACTCTTTATTCCTCTCTCCTACGTTTTAACACTGGAAATGACCATTCTCCGTGTAAATTAACACGGAGAATGCCATTCTCCGTTTTATTTAAAACGGAGAATGACATTCTCCGTGTTTCTAACACGGAGAATGGCCATTCTCCTGCGTTTTAACACTGAAATGACCATTCTCCGTGCTAAATTAAACGGAGAATGACCATTCTCCGTTTTATTTAACACGGAGAATGACCATTCTCCGTTTTATTTAACACGGAGAACGTCATTCTCCATTTTATTTAAAACGGAGAATGCCATTCTCCTGCGTTTTAACACTGAAATAACCATTCTCCGTGCTAAATTACACGGAGAATGCTATTATCCGTTTTATTTAACACGGAGAATAACATTCTCCGTTTTATTTAACACGGAGAATTGCATTCTCCGTTTTTCTAACACGGAGAATGGTCATTCTCCTGTGTTTTAACACTGAAATGACCATTCTCCGTGATAAACTACACGGAGAATGGCATTCTCCGTGTAAATTAAGACGGAGAATAGTCATTCTCCGTGTAATTTAGCACGGAGAATGGTCATTCTCTGTGTAAATTAAGACGGAGAATGCCATTCTCCGTGTTAGTAACACGGAGAATGTCATTCTCCGTGTAAATTAAGACGGAGAATGACCACCCTCATGCGAAATTAACATTTTTCGTGTTCTAACACGGAGAATGACCATTCTCCTGCATTCTATGGTCAACTAAAACTTTGGAGAGCCATAACTTTTGACTGGGAGGTCGAAACGAGGTCCCGTTTGTCGCAAAATGAGCGTATCGTCGAGGAGACTAAAAGTAACGGCTTCACCGTTAGATGATCTTCCGAAATTTTAGAATCGCAAAAAAAATGATGTTTGAACCTCCGTTTTAGCACTTTTGCCGTTTGTCCCGGTCTTTCCGAAATTTTCCGACGAGTTTTTGAAGATTTTTGAGGAGAAAACCTAGATTCGAAAGTGAGCAGCGTATGGAAGAAGATGAAGTATCGAAACGTTTTTTTTAAGAGCAGTTTCGTGGGTGTTTTCAATAAATTAAAAGGAAGGGCAAAATGGTCATTTGGAACCCGCTTTGGATAAGTTTCTCTAATTCTGGGCACGCGATGAAAGTTTTTTTAGCGGTGGGTTTTACATAAAACTTTTTTAGATTTTGGGCATTTCATAAATCCTCCCATATATATATATATATATATATATATATATATATATATATATATATATATATATATATATATATATATATATATATATATGAGAGGCTAGCATCCTCTCCTATTACTCTAAGCAATGTGGGACTAAAGCCCAATAACTAATAACTCTAATATAACACTTAACACATTGTAATGTGATTATAATCATAATAAAATTGAGTTTATAATGCAATTGAATTTGTAATGAAATAGTTACAATTACATAACCATATTTAGTTAATATAGGATGTATCAATTGCATTCAAATATTTTTTACCATATAATCTTATTGGGATTGTAATAAAAAATTAATTTTTAAATAAAAAGTAAATAAAAAATTGAAAAAAAACAAATCAAAATATTAAAAAATAAATAAATAATAATAACAAAAAAGGGAAAGGGAAAAAGAAGAAGGACAAGTGCTGCAAATTCCTGACAGAATACCAGCATCCGCGCTTGCACATCGATTGTATATCTTGATCAGGTCCAATGAATTGGGAGTACATCAAGTTCTGGAACTATAGGTACCCATCGAAGGGACTTGGCTGACAATTCTCAATTAAGTCAGGCAGAACGCTCATGCAGTTAATTCTCCACCTTGCCACAATTCGTCAGATTATATAGAGCATACAAAAATACAAGGTGAACATAAGAAGACCTAAAGTTACATGAAAGAAATCTTCGAGGCCAGATATAGAGCATCACTGTTCTTGGAGCAGTGCAGAAGCTAGATAGAGTACTCTAAATCGGTGGGGGTACGTATGATCACATCGAGCGCTCTACAGATGGAACATCAACAATAGAACATTTATCTCAAATGGAACATCATCAACAACAAAACCTTCATCTCAAATACTTGGTAGTAGTACCTCAATCAATACACACCTCCATTGAAAGCATAATCCACTAAAGTATGATCTCGAACAAGGCCCAGTTAGAGCCACCGAGCTCAGCTACCTGCGCTCAAAGAAAATTTTAACCAGCAGCCTACAGAGTGCCAAGATCACAACAGAGTATTATTGAAAAAAAAACTACAAATTAACTTATATAATGGAATAATAAATATATATACACACACACACACACACACACATTAGGGAGTGTCATCATTCATCCAATACAAAGGAACCCTCTATCTTCTTCTCTAGTAAGAATGGAGGAGGGATACTAAGAGGCGAAAACATATCATAACCAGACGCAGGAGCTGGCTTGAACTCATATGGACCTCCCTTTGCTCCCCAGACCTGCTAACAGGAAAAATACCTTCTCAAAACCCAAATTTCTCTATTAACTATCTATTTACAAAATGACGCGCATAACATTTTACCTGGTTATCTGCATCATCATAGCCTTTATCCCAGGTATGTACTTCACCATTTCTGAGGATTGTGAGCTCCGATTTGCAGTAGGTCGCTCCATTCTGTTCACAAGTTTAGTTCAAATTAAATGTACCTTGGTATAATCATTTGATGAGAACAAAGTGTTTAGTCCATTAGGGCATACTGTCGTCGGCATGTTGCTCCATTCGGCTCACAAGTATTAGTTAGAATTAGCTCTCTATTGATATAATAGTTTATGAAAATGCGGATGATCATTTAGGGTACTGTGCGGAGAATGGAAAGTGGAGGTATTCTCTCAGAGCGCCTGAAGTCCAGCAGGTAAAACGAGATTGTTAGGGGATCAAATCATGCAAGATACAAGAAATTGTATGATCTCTGCTTAGTAGAGGCGTACTGTGCACCCTTTTTTTATATATGACAATTCAAATAGGTTACTGGATCAGGAGCATATACTGCAGAGCACTTTGCTTCAAAAGTTCCATTACCATCTTTTCTTTGAAAAGAATATTAACATTATCTCATCTTAAAATCGACCTCGTAGTCGAAAGAAGAAATATTATGATTCAGAGGTCTGTTAACCTACATTCTGTCTTCTTTCTATTACAGTTTAGGTTATTTCCACCGAAGAGGATTTAAGGTTTTTACCGCCTAATATTTTACCCTAAATACAACAGATGATACCCTTATAGAACAATTTTGAAGCATTCTAGCATAAAGTCAGTGGGAGCCAGACAACATATTGTATAACTGTATTATAATAATTTTATGTTTATGTTATGATCTGTGGATGCAGATATAGGATGCCAGGATATGGTATCGGGCATTGTAAGCCACCAAATCAAGATAAATGCTACATATACGTTTGTATGAGAAGATATTACATGTATTTAAATACAAACTATAGGTTTCAGCCTGTGTTTGTACAGGGAAGAGTACAAAGCAATCAAACCACATAGTACTAATCTTGCAACAGAAAGTATAACAGGCCCAATCTAAGCATGCTTTATACAAAAATGTATGTTACATCTGAAGAGGCCCAGACTCCATACAAGCTTCAGAAATGACAAAAATTATTTTATCAGATTCAAACTTCTCAGCAATAGTTATTTCATTTCATACAAAAATGTTTTTTGTAAGAGACGGCCAGTTGGCTAGGTCTCACCATAGCCAACTCTAGACCCTCAAAACCTTAAAAGTTTCATTTTTAGACCCAAACTCAATATGTTTCTAATGATTGCTTTTGTTACAACTTACAAATTACCGATTACAGTGCTACCTTAGCTAGACTACAAGCAAGGGGAGAGAGAGAGAGAGAGAGAGAGAGAGTACCCAGGAATTAGGATTGCTTTTGTTACAACTTACAAATTACCGATACAGTGCTACCTTAGCTAGACTACAAGCAAGGAGAGAGAGAGAGAGTACCCAGGAATTAGGAAAGCCACCAGGTGGTGTTGAACCTTCATATAAGCAACGTTTGCCCCGTTCACAACGTGAGAGGTGTATAGTTGTCAGGTATTCTGCAATATCCTGAAGGAAAAAATGTTCTACTTAGAATCAGTCTATGAAGTCATGGTTTTACTAATCCATGAGCACCATACCAATGAAACAGACACATAAAAGAAAATTAATGAAACCGAGCTAAAGAAGCTATATATATATATATATATATATATATATATATATATATATATATATATAAAGAAGCTATATATATATATATATATATATATATATATATATATATATATATATATATATATATATTGAAGAATGAAAATATCTGAAAATGTGACTTGAAGTCCATGGGTATTTTTGTCTCTTCAATCTCTGTCAAGTGTTAACCAATATTTTCTTGTGGCATCGCACATTATAAAACTCTAGACCAGTGGGGTTAATTTATGGCTTTAACATTGACAAGTATTCAACTGCAGAATATGAGGGTACTATCCATTTCATTATAATTTTCCTCTTCTTTTCTCACCTTTACGTCCACATATCTTGGTATTAGGAACCAAACCTTCAATTGCTCTTTGTTTCTAGCACTGCTGATAGAATTGTACAGGAAACGAAGGAGAGAATATGAGAGAAAGAGCAGAAACATGAAGGTTGTATGAGGAAAACTGATAAAAGGCATGGGAGACAAAACATGATCCCAGGAAGAGGGGGTATAGCAGCCTGAAGAAACAAGTAGCGCGACCTGCGAAGTAACACATAATGAAAGGGAAGCTAACATCACTGGTGGGAAAGGAGAGAGACATATAAAGTCCACCCTGAAACAAAATAGTATGCAAGTCTAAGAACATAAGGGAAGCTAGCATCAATTTACGCGAGATATGACAATGGAGCTAAGTTCAGCCATATGGTTTGGGATTTAAAGGATTTATGACAATGCACCTCTTACAGCCATGCCACTTAACAGTAAAAAGTTTGTTCCGACATGAAAACCAATCTTCCTAGGGAGGTTGCACTAAGGTATAGGACGGTTGACCCGTCTACCCGATTAATACACTGGTCAGGTTCAATAGGGTTCCAATTTTACCGAACATGACCCATTTATTACACGGGTCAGATTTGGGTGGTTCACCCGTTAACCCACAGCCTTCTCCAGATCTACTTTCTTCCTGTGACCCTTTTCCACCTGTTGGATCTGCTTCTTCTATCCCCTTTCTCCTCTCTTCTTAATCTTATTCTTCCTCCTCTAACCATCTTCTTTTTCTTCTTCCCATGTTCTCTCTCCTTCGACCCGAAGAGACAACATCACCCACCTCTCTTTTAGGATCTTCCTCCTTCCTCTCCTTCCACCATCTCTGCCAAGCTACAGGGTCGTGTATCTTCTTCCTCCATATCCACCAACCCTGTTCTCCCTGAGGACGACCTCCCTGAAGAGCAGCTACACTGCCTCACAATCGTGCGATCTATCCTACCTCTCTGATGACCGCAACTTCAGCAACCGCGACTACCTCCCCTATGTAGATCCAAAACACCCACCTGGTAGTGTTAGCCAATCAAGTATATTGGTAAAACGGGTCTGCTCAAGTAGACCCATTATTTCTAGGTTGGGCTCAGATTTAGCCTAAACATGTCATCCATAAATGGATTAAACGTTAACTGCTCGACCTGGGAGTCACCCTATCTGATTGCCATTCCTAATTCCATTCCTTGGTCCTATTAGAGTGTTGTCCACTTAGTTTCCTAGGTTGGGCTCAGATTTAGCCTAAACATGTCATCCATTATTTCTAGGTTGGGCTCAGATTTAGCCTAAACATTGTAGATCATATTAAAGTGTTGTCCACTTAGTTTCCTTGGTTATTACTCGTATAATACAAGTTGAACGAAGTAATTTGTCAAAAGAAGACATTTTAGATCCTATTAAAGTGTTGCGACTTGGTTTCCGTAGGCATACTGCCCTCTTTTACTTTGTTGTGACTCATATACTTATGATGGGTCTCAATGTTTTAAAAAGTTATAGGCGCTCCTAAGCGAGCTACCTCCCCTCATCGCCTTGGACACGTAGGTGCGCCTAGCCTCGTCCGAAGAAGAAAAGTGTCACCTAGACAGCTTCTCAAATTCTCTTTTTATCTCACATTTTGTCACTTTGTAGCTCATGTTAGGTTATCCAAATCTGTCCTATATCCGTAAATATCGTAGATTACACTATCGGTCGATACCGACCCGATACTGACGATACCAATACAGTTTGACATGTCCCGATCCGATACCGATAGATACCAACATCGGAGATCTCTTTTTCAATCAATTCGACAAAGAAAATTGAACGAAAAAAACCAATAAGCAAGGGTGTAAAAGCATAGTAAGATTGTAAAAGTATGTAACAGAAGATAACTTATCTATCGTAGGTAAACCAATCAGCAAGGATGATTATTAATTTCAAAATAACTAAGAAACAACCCATGAAATACTTAAAATTATGCCTAAATATATCAATGTGTTTTTTTCTAGAATTTTAATAATTTATTAACAATATTTCGTTTTTCGATACCAAAGAATTCGATACTCCGATCCAAAACCGCCGATACTACCGATACCGACAATCCTGGTACTCACAGGAAGGTCCGATATCGATACTGTGAAGTGTGAACCTTGCTAAAAAATTCATCAAACTTGAATTTTTGGACAATAAACTAAAGAAGACACTAAAAAACAATACCAAATTACCAATATAAAACAATAAACTTAACAAGATCACAAAATAGTCTATCAAACACAATATTAAGTTTAAAAGCAATAGCATCACACATACGTTATTATGATAGAAGACAAATTGTTCAAATGAAAAACAAAGATAAGATAATCAATGAGTTAATTTTCTACATTCCTAAATGACTTAATGAATCCTTGTTCTTCCTAGTTATTCATCAATCATTCATTTTTATCATCTAAGTCTAAGAGATCATCATGAACATTATCATCAATATCATCATCGAAAATGAAATCTTCATCCTACTCAAACATCCTCTCTTTTTTCTTTTTTCTTTTTCTTTTTTTCTTTTTTTTTTTTTATGTCTATTTAGTTAATAACTTATAGTATTAGAAATTTAAAAAAGATTCTATATGGGCCTTTAAAACTTTTGTCTCCAACTTTAAAAACCAATAGAACCAAATAAACACATAAAACTTATAAAAAAACCCAAAAAAATCATGAAAAAGCTGCATAAAACACCACAATCACCTAGTTGTGTGCCTAGGCTCACCTAATTTCATTTAGCACAATCTCGTCTTTGGTGCCTTTCTCGCCTAGGCATAGCCTAGAGAAGATACAAGACCGCCTACCTCGCCTACTTTTGGATTAAGCACTAAAACATCGCCTCTTATCTTTTGGGTGCGGTGCCTTCAACAACAGACAGATCTCTACACATACTAGTTTAATCATTACGAAAAGTGTATATATATATATATATATATATATATATATATATATATATATATATATTGGAATAAGGGTGAATTTATTCCTCGCATATAGCGGAAAAGGTATTACAATACATAATCTCACAACTTTCCGAACCCCCAAACTATAGTATTAGGGGACCATTACTGATACATCGAATTCTATGCTATGTAGAATTCCAGTAGGGGGGGTAGTCAAGCCCTCAAAAATACGACTGTTCCGCTCCTTCCAGATGTGCCAAAAAGACGCGGCGAGACGAACTCTGGCTCTTCTAGCCCACCCCGGATCCCTGCCGCTGTGGTCTCGGATCCAGCTGAGGATGCTCCGGATGTCTCTATCCGTCCCAACTCCTCCTCTCAGCTGTGAACACTGCTCGGTCCAAATGTGCCAGGACACCGGGCATACAAAGAAGATATGCCCCATAGACTCATCCTCATTACATAGCACACATTTGGCGTCCGTAATCTGCATCCCAAACCTGAGGAGTCTGTCTCTCGTCATCAGTCTACCTCGAAGGAGACGGTAAGCACATAATTGCATTTTTCGTGCAACCCCCTTGCCCCAGATGAAGTCCATCTCTTCAGTCCGGTCATGGTGGGACCGAACCAAGTCGTAGCAGCTACGGAAGCAGAATAGGCCTGATCCGCCTCCCGTATCTGGGCCGGCCCAGCTCCAAGAATCCGCCTGCTGGCTCTCGTCAATAGTAACTAGTCGGATCTCCTCGGCAAGCTGAGTAGTGTAAGGATATGTTTCTGGCCTCCAAACTCCCTCTCTGATGATCCGACTGCAAGTGAGTCCCCTGCCCGCTTCTCTGTCTAGCTGACCTCCCAATATCTCGAGTAAGGATCTGGAACCCACCCAAGGATCAAGTCATAGGTCAGTCGTCGTCCCATCCTTCATGTTCCTGCAGATAGCGGTCTGAAGCACCGGTCGACATCTCAGAATGGCCTTAAATGTGACCGAGAAATTGTTGTCTATCCTGCAAGCCTAAAAGTTATTCCTTCTAAGGTATCTATTCGTCATCCAGTCCGCCCAGAGAGATCCCCCCTTGATGAATCTCCAGGCCATCTTCACGCAGGCTGCCTTCCTGACCGCATGAAGAGTCCTCAACCCCACTCCACCTTCCTCCTGAGGGCGGCATAACTGGTCCCAGGAGATCGCATGCATCCCTCCCCTCCAGATGAAGTCAGCACAAATGGCCTCCACTTTCCGAATAGTAGCCGTAGGGATCTGGATAGACTGGAACCAGAACATCGTGATACCCGCAATAACTGACCGCACCAACTCAATCCGTCCGCCAAACGATAGACCCGCAGCTTGCCAGCCTTCCACTCTCCTCTGAGCAAAGTCCACCAAGCTGTGGCAATCCTGCTCTCTGGCATAGTTGACTGTCAGCGGGACCCCCAGATATTTCACTGGGAGCTCGCCTCTGTCCACTCCCAAGACGAAGGCCCTCTCCCCCTGCTGTGTACACCGGGAGCTGAAATAGACTCTGCTTTTTTCCCCGTTCAACTGGAGTCCAGATAACCGTCCGAACTCCTCCATAATGTCAGAGAGCGTTCTCATTCCCCGCATGGTAGGCTGGAGAAGCACCAATAAGTCGTCAGCATAGATCAAGTGGGATACAACCGGACTCACCAAGCGGAAAAGGGGGACGATCCTCTTGCTATGCACTGTCATATCCATCAAACATGTAAAGTACTCCATCACCAGGGTAAAAAGGTACGGGGAGAGTGGATCATCCTGCCTCAACCCCCTGTTGCTCCTGAAGTAGCCGTGCGGCGTGCCCTGGATGAGGACTGAGAAAGTAGGGGAGCAGATGCACTCCCTCACCCTCTCAACCCACCTCTCGTCGAACCCCATAGCAAGCATCAAGTGACGTAGGAAGTCCCGGTTGACGGTAACATAGGCTTTCCGGAGGTCAAGTTTCACACAAGCCTTCATCCCCCCAGGTTTGCTGAACTCCCTCACCATCTCATGAGCAAGTAGGCTGTGCTCCGCTATCGACCGGCCCTTGATGAACGCTGCTTGATTCCGGGACACCAATCCCTGCATAATCACCTCCATACGCCTGCACATAAGGTGAGTGATAATCTTGTAAAGGAAATTACAGCAAGCAATGGGTCAAAAATCGGCAAGTGAGGTCGCTCCCTCCTTCTTAGGAACCAGCGTCAAGAATGTGTGGTTCATCTCCTTCAGGAGCTTGCCCGTCACAAAGAACTCCTGAACCGCCGCCAGAACCGGGGCCTTAAGCACCCTCCAGTGTCTCTTAAAGAACCCTGAAGAGAAGCCATCAGGGCCGGGAGCTTTATTGGGATTAGCCTTCATCACAATGTCTTCCACCTCCTCCATCCTCACAGGCGCCAAGAGCAGACTATTTCCATGACGGGTCACCAGTCTCTTCGTGACAAGGGCTGGGAACGTGCTGGGATAGTCCGTCTGCTGATATAAGTCAGTATAAAATCTGACGGCCTCCTCCTGAATCTCCACTGGATCCCCAACAAGGCGACCCTCAGCATTCAGAAGTCTGGGAATACTGTTCCGGTGCTGACGGGTGCGGATCACATTGTAGAAGAATTTGGTGCAGCGATCACCATCTTTGAGCCAGGTACATTTGGCCCTCTGAGCCGCACTAATCTCCTCCTGCAGTCTCATGGTGCTAACCTCCTCGATCAAGGTCTTCTCCGTAGCCGCCAGCTCCCCATTCATAATGTCAGCTTGGAGTGCTACCTGGATGTCCCGAAGCTCGGCTTCCTTATCCGCCAGAGAGGTCCGCAGTCTCGTCTTCACCCATCCCCTGATGGCCCGCTTGATCTGCTTGAGTTTGTGAACCATGCGGAACTGAGCCGTGCCTTCCGGAAAGTGATGCATCTCTTCCATAACCGCCTCCTCATATCCCGCCGACAAGTACCAGCTGTTGTTATACCGAAATGGCCTCGCCCTCTGAATGGGTCTCTCACAGAGGCCAACCCGGATAGGAGAATGATCGCTAGTACCCGCCGCAAGGCCTTCCGCCACCGAGTTCGGGAAGCACCTGAACCACTCACTATTGCCCAAGGCCCGATCCAGCTGACAAGCAATCCGGTTATGAGTAGCCTTGTTGTGCCAGGTCCATATATGTCCAGCTCGCTCCAGCCCTCGCATCCCTGACCTAAGTAGACACCTCTGGAAGTCATATAAGATTGGATCCGGAACAGGTCGACCACCCACCTTCTCTTGACGGAGCAGCATAGCGTTGAAGTCCCCCATGATGAGCAGGGGGAGATGCATGTTGTTCGCCAGAAGACCCAGATGCACTATATCCTCCCATAAAGCCTCTCGGAGTCTCCGATCATTGTGTCCATATACAGCACCCAGGATGAAACGGAACCCCCCTTTGTTCTCGAAGGTGATGCCGATGAGTTGTTCTGATTTGTGGATCTGCACCTCCTCCCAGCTACCTTTGTTCCACCTAACCCAGATCCTTGCCATATCACAAAGATCTAAGTTATGAAGATGATCCCAGTCTGCCGGAGTCCTACGCGAGAGCATAGCGGCCCCTCTAATCTTCGTCTCCAGCAGGATAGCAATGTCACACGACTCTCTTCTCATAACCCCTACAATCTCCCTCCATCGCCCAATGGAACACCCTCCCTAATGTTCCATGCTAGGACCGACATCTAATTTATAGAGGAGGGCCCCCATGGAACTCGTCTGGATCGACACTCGAGGGAAGTGTCTCATCCGCCTTATCATTGACTGCATCTACCATGGAGGAAGGGGCCAGATGTGCCTGGATCCTGCTAAGAGTAAGTGTCCAGTCAGGATTGTCTTCAGACTGGTCGTCCATATCCCTCGCCTGAGGGATATCCTCCCGAGTAGCCGAGGCGTGTCTTTTCCTGCTGCTGTAAACCTGGATCGCCTGGGATGTCTCCGTCACCCTCTGACCGCTACCAGCCTCGCTCATACCCCTGGTCACGATGGTCCTCTGTGGCCTGAACGGGACAAACGTCCCCTGCGTGCTCTCCTCTCATCGGTGATCCTGACTCCAGCCTCCTATCAACCTCCATCCCTGTGTCCTCCTCCATTTGCCTGACTGTCTCCGTCTCCTCAGGCAAGTGACTGGGTGCCGACGCCGTCTCAGGTGCTTCCCTCCGAGCCACCTGTGGCCTGGCGGTCTCCTTCCCCTTGTATTTGCACACACTGGTAGTGTGCCCAAAGCACTCACAGCAGGAACACATAGGGGAGACTCAATCATACTCCACCGCCTGTGTCAGTACCTCTCCTGACGGTACCTGATACTCAAGCATAATCGGCAGCTCCGAGCCCGCCTTGATCTCCACGAAGACCCTAGCATACATCAGTCTGGTGCGAAAGTGGTGGCCTCGTCTGCTTTGATCGGCTTCCCCACAAGACTGGCAAGTCTCATGAGCAGCGGGATACTCCAGTACTGTACAGGGAACTCAGGGAATCTGACCCAGATGGGAATGGCGTTCAGCACCTCCTTCTTACACCATAACTCCGGCGTCCACTCCTTCAAGATGATTAGCCGCCCATCAAATGACCAAGGCCCTCCCTGTAAGATCCTGGACACATCCTCCGCTAACCCAAATTTAACATAATAGAACCCGTTCTCCCGAGAGAAGAATTTCATGCTACCTTTGGGTCTCCAGACCCGCTCCTCATAGTCCCGAATTTGGCCATAGAACGGCTTGTTGCCTAACACATAGAGCACCAGAGTGTTCTTCCAGAATTCGGACACCACCGCTATTTCTTCAGCGGGAAAGTACGCCCGGAGCCCTCCTCCAACTGACATTGGTTTGACAAACTCCATCGATATCGGGCTTTTCGCCACCACCGGCGTGCAGACCTCTTTTCATGATCGCGGCCTCTGCTCCTCAACAAGCGTTCTGGTCGGGGGATTCACAGGACTCTGGCCTGTCCTACCGGTATCAGTCGCAATACCCTTAGCCTTCTCGGTCGCCGTCGCCTTTGGCCTCCAACCCGAAACAGATCGCACCATGCCTCCCCCACGGCGCCGGGAATCGATCAAGGGTCGATTCCCATGATTTCCTGGCACCGCCCTTCCCAAAACTTGGGGATGTGCCCCTCTCCGACCTCCAGTCCATCGTCTCGTCACGGTTTGCCAGCCGGTATCTCCGGTGTTGTCCCCTCCGGAGCCGAACTCGAAAACCGGAGCCTCTCCTCCGTAGGTGCCGCCGTCGCCTGGAGAACCACCGCTGCCACCCGTCCCCCCCCCCCCCGCGTGGGGGGATCCCGCCACCGCCGCCCGGCCGATGGCCGCTGCCACCGCTGCCACCCGACCCCCCCTCGCCTGGGGGGGGTCCCGCCGCCGCCCACTGGCCTGGGGGGGTCGCTGCCCCCGCTGCCACCCGACCCTCCCGCCTTGGGGGGTCCCGCTGCCGCCCACTGGCCGGGGGTCGCTGCCTCCCGACCCCCCCCCCCCCCCCCGCCTGGGGGGGTCCCGCCGCCGCCGCCTGGCCTAGGGCCGCTGCCCCCGCTGCCATCCGACCCCCCCCCCCCCCCGCCTGGGGGGGATCCGCCCGCGCCTCCCGACACCCCCCCCCCCCCCCGCGTGGGGGGGTCCCTCGGTTACCGCCGCCCGGGCCTCCAGGGAGGCGTCCGCTCCCTCCCGCCCCTCCCGGCCGACCAGGCACCCTCCCCGCAAGCGGGTCGGGGGGTCGGGGGGGAGGAACGGCCGGCAAGTCGCGAACCCTAGCCGAGGGTGCGCTCGCGATCGCCTACAGCATCGGGCCGAAATTTGTTTTTCTTGATTGTCATATATATATTTTTTTTGGAAAAAGGGTAAATTTTATTCCACTATCATCGCAATAAGGTTACAACATAGAGATACAGTCCCAACTCAGGGGGACATTACAAGTACATCCGACTCAATGTTTTGAAGGATGCCCACTGGTGTAGTGGACAGCCCCTCATAAATGCGCCGGTTCCTCTCCTTCCAGATATGCCAAACAGATGCAGCAAATCTCAATCTAGCACATCTGGCCCAGCTCTGCTCCCGGCCCCTGCAATCACCAATCCACTTAAGGATTTCTCTGAAGTCCCGCTCCCTTCCAACCCCTCCCAAGTGTCTCCGGCTCTGCTCTGCCCAGATGCTCCACGTCACATGGCACTGAAAGAACAGATGCCCAATGGATTCATTCTCTATCTCGCACGAAACACACTTAGGGTCAGGGACAGGGACCCCGAACCGAAGAAGTCGGTCCCTAGTGAGTAACCGGCCCAGCACCAGTTTATAAGCAGACAGTTGCATCTTCCTGGCAAGCCCCTTCCCCCAGACAAAGTCGTACTCCTCAATATCATCGAAGTGGGGGCGAACAAGGTCGTAGCAGCTGCTAAATCTGAACTCCCCCGCACCCTCCGAGCGGCCGGAAGGGGCCCAAACCCAGACATCAGACAATGCCGTAGGAGTGATCTGCACCTGTCTGATCTCCTCACCTAACTGAGCAGTGAAACGATACTCCTCTGGCCTCCAGACCCCACCACTGATGATGTGCCTACAAGTCAGGCCTCTGTACGCCACACCGTCCCTCTGGGGGCCCAGAATCTCCAGAAGAGTCTGACCAGAAATCCACGGATCGAGCCAAAGGTCCGTCTCCCCTCCCTCCCTCATCTTCCTCCGAATAGCCGTCCGAAGTACAGTACGGTTCCTCAGGATATGCTTGAAAGACACAGAGAAGTTGTTGTCAATTTCACATACCCAGAAGTTCCTGCCCCGGAGATACCGACTAGTCATCCAGGCCGACCAGAGAGAATCGCCCTGAAGGAACCTCCATGCCAGCTTGATCCCCGCCGCCTCCCTGACAGATACTAGGGATCGCAGACCCACACCTCCCTCATTCCTGGGACGACAGAGCTGCTCCCAAGAGATGGCATGAATCCCCCCATGCCAAATGAACTTGGCACATATGCCCTCAATCTTTCTGATAGTAGCCAAAGGAACCATAATAGATTGGAGCCAGAACAGAGCAATAGCAGATATAACCGATCGAACCAGCTCAATACGCCCTCCAAAAGATAGGCCAGCCGCCTGCCAGCCCTCTACCCTCCTCTGTACAAAGTCCACCAGACTCTGACATTCTCGGTCCTTCGCGTAGTTGACGGAAAGGGGCACCCCCAGATATTTCACCGGGAGGTCCCCTTTTTCCACCCCAAGCTCCAGGGCCCGCTCCTCCTTCAAAGTGCAAGAGTTGTTGAAGTAAACTTTACTCTTGTCCCTATTCAACCGAAGACCCGATAGCTGTCCGAACTCTTCCATCACTGCCGCAAGCTCCCTCATCCCTCGCATGGAAGGCCTCATCAAAACCAATAGGTCATCCGCATATATGAGATGTGAGACCACCGGAGAGACCCTGCTGTATATCGGTACAATCCTCTCCCGATGCACCGCGATGTCCATCAAACAGGTAAAATACTCCATCACGAGGGTGAATAGGTAGGGGGAAAGCGGGCAGTGTTCTAAATGGCGCCCGCCTAGGCCGCCTAGGCGGCGCCTAGGCGGTAGGCGGTCCCTCTCCGCACCGCTTTGCTGTAGGCGGTGGAGTAGGCGGCCAATGGAGGTTGACGGCATAGGCGGAGGTGAGGTAGCATAGGCGAGCGCCTAGGCGGATAAATACTTTATAAAATATTTTGGCCAAAAAGGTTTTTTTTTAACATTATGGGCCTAACAACACTAAAACTTTATAAATCTTCGTTCTACAACTTAGTTATGCATGGAACACCCTTAAAATATGCATATTATGCAAAAAACAGTGGTAAAATAGTAAAAAATGTATCAACCGCCTAGGCGGCGCCTAGGCACCGCCTAGGCGGCCTAGGCGGTAGGCGGACTCTCTCCGCCGCGCACCCGCCTACCGCCGTTTATAACCTTGAAAGCGGGTCCCCCTGCCGAAGCCCCCTGCTGCCGCCGAAGAACCCGTATGGAATACCCTGAATGAGGACCGAGAAAGTAGGGGAGGTGATGCACTCTCTGACTCTGTCCACCCATGTCTCGGAGAATCCCATCGCACCCATCAAATGACAGAGGAAGTCCCTGTTGACGGTGTCGTAGGCTTTCCTCAGGTCGAGCTTCACACAGGCCTTCATCCCTCCAGGCTTGTGGAACTCCCGAATCATCTCATGAGCCAGCAGGCTATGCTCCGCAATAGACCGCCCCTTGATGAATGCCGCCTGATTCCAAGAAACCAGGCCCTGCATAGCATCCTCCATCCTCCTGCACATAAGATGAGTAATTATTTTATACAAATAATTACAGCAAGCAATCGGTCGAAAGTCAGCAAGAGAAGTCGCCCCCTCCTTCTTGGGCACTAGCGTCAGGAAGGTGTGGTTCAGCTCCTTCAGGAGCTTGCCCGTATCAAAAAACTCCTGAACAGCCTCAAGGACCTGGACCTTGAGGGTACCCCAATGACGCTTGTAGAAGCCACTGGAGAAACCATCCGGCCCAGGAGACCTGGAAGCATCAGCCTGCATCACAATCGCCTCCACCTCCGCCATCCGGATAGGAGCCATAAGAAGACTATTGCCATACTCCGTGATCAGCGTCTTCGTAGTCAGCTGCGGGAATACCGTAGGATAGTCCGACTGATGATAGAGCTCAGAGTAGAACTGGACAGCCTCCTCCTGGATAGCAACCTGGTCGGTCACAAGACGCTCGTCCCTGCCAATCAGTCTCTGAATACAGTTCCGGTGCTGGCGAGCCCGGATGACATCATAGAAGAATTTGGTGCAGCGATCCCCATCCTTGAGCCAGGAGCATTTGGCCCGTTGGGCCGCACTAATCTCCTGCTGAAGCCGCAAGGTGTTGACCTCTGCAGCCAACTTCTTCTCTTTAGCCGCCATCTCCCCACTCATCATGTCTCCCTGAAGATCTGACTGCAGGTCTCTCAACTCCGCCTCCTTCTCCTGTAAGGAAGTCCGGGGAAGAGCCCTCACCCAGTCTCTGATGGCGCGTTTGGTCTTCTTCAGCCTGTGAACCATACAAAACTGGGCAGTGCCGACTACCTCCTGGCAAAGACCTCCCGCCACAGTCTCCTCATATCCAGCCGATAGGAACCAACTGTTGTCATAACGGAACGGACGGGCTCTCCATCTGGGACTCTCCACGAAGCGCACCAGGATCGGCGAGTGGTCACTGGTCCCCGCAGGGAGCCCCTCAGCCACAGAAGAGGGGAAAAGGCGGAACCAATCACTGTTCCCCAAAGCACGATCAAGCTGGCATGCCACCCTGCTCACCACCGCCTTGACAGTTAATTATGCTCGGGACCTTGACTGTCACAGTCTGGTGGAGTATACTCTGAGGAGAGTTGAAGGGTAGCAGGCTGCTGGCCTGTCGTTTGGAGGGCACATTGAGCTAGTTAGATCGGTCATCTTGGCACTGGCACTTTTCTGGCTCCAGTCTATTCTGGTTCCTGTCGCTACTATCCGGAAGGTGGAGAACATTTGTGCCAACTTCATCTGAAGAGGTATGCATGCGATATCTTAGGAGCAGCTCTGCCGACCTTGGGAGAAGGGTGGAATAAGGCTTCGACCCATGCTGTCTGTTAGGGAGACCTCTGCTGTGAAGCTGGACTGGAGGTTCATCAAGGGTGGCTCATTATGGGCTGATTGGATGTACAGTTGGTATGTGAAGGGGGGCAACTTCTGGACATGCTCTCTCCACAACCATTCTGTCACTTTCAAGCAGATTTTGTCACAGAGCTGTACTCAAATCAGCCATCCGGAGGACTATGAGGGATAAAGCTGGGACTGACCTCTGACGGGATCCATGGTTAGAGCGCCAATCTCTGATTGAGATCCTGGGCGACCGGACCCACAGGAAGGTTGGCAGGGGGTTGACCTGCCAGCATATTATCAGAAATGGAGAGTGGAGACCGGAGGTTTATCGACATACGTTGGAGCTTGAAGATGTCATTCGTGAGGTGGAGATAGACCCGACACAGCCAGCAGATTGTTGGACCTGGGATCCGTCGGGGGTTACTGAGGGCACTGGAAAGTTTCAATTCCATAGCTGCTACAACCTTGTGTGACACACTTTCCCTCCGAGCGCAGACTATGAATTCATTTGGTGCAAGGGTCTGGCTTGTAAGATGCAGCTGTGTCTACCGGTTGCTTCTTGGTCTGTTGCTGACGAGGGACAGACTCATCTCATTTGGGATCCAGTGCCCAACCCGAAGTGTGTGATCTGTGATGTGGACAATGAGTCTATGCGACACTTGTTCTTTGAGTGTGAAGTGTCATGGTCTATCTGGACTGAGTAAAGCCATAGAGCGCTGGGAGGATGTAATACAGGCCGGGGGATTGGAGATATCATCACTGGGATCCGAGATCGCAGACGGAGAGGGCAGGTTTGGTTCAAGACCGCCAGAGTACGCTCGCAGCTTCTGTCTGACATGTCTGGAGGGAACGGAACCGACGCATTTTTGAGGGGCTAACCACCCCTCCTATAGAAATTCTACATAATATAGAATTCGATGTAACTGTTATGGAAACATGAAAGGTGGACGACCACTCCTGATTGTATGATTGTTTGAGCTGATTTTGGAATAAAATTTATCATTTTTCCACACAAATATATATATATATATATATATATATATATATATATATATATATATATATGAGAGGAGGGATCCACATTCTCTCTCACTTAAGCATCCCGCCTCCATCCCCATGATCACAACCGTTGGATCGTGTTACATTCATGCATATATAGAGAGAGAGATGATATACACTTTGAACAAGCATGTGGGTACACATACAAAGGTTACATGCATGCAGGCTACATATTGATGTCAGTATGCATTATCATCACATGCGCACAAACACATGACATGTAAAAATAATCAAATTTGGGAGTACCCTTCAAAATTAATATCTTTCCGCACATGAGCTCAATTGAACCTTTAACAGAATTTAGGCTTGTTGTACTCCCATCTACTAATTTCTCTTCCTTAGTAGTATCTAGGCCATTTTAAAGCAAAAAATATGGTTCTGCATTATTGTTTTGCAATGAAGAGATGTTAGCATAGCCCCCTGAAGGAGAAACGGAGGATGATGCTTATAAGAGTTAAGTGGTAGATATAACTAATCACTTAAATGACAAATAAGAAAAGTGTTTAATAAAACAGTCAAATTGTGGTAGTGCCTTTTTATCTGTAAGATCATTTTCAATTAAATATAAGAAAGTTTCATTTTATGCAGGGAAGAGTTTTGTCATGTCCACAGTTTGCTCAACTTCTATTAGTTATTATTGAAAATCTGGAATCACAGCATATCTAAATTTCAAGAAAATTTGCCACCCATCAGTCCTCGTTACAGTTAAAAGTACACTGAGAGAAACAGAATAATTCTGTTAAGTATCTTATTGGTAAGTTAACTAAGGCCTGTTTAGTATTGCGATATAAAAGGACTTAGGTTTTTGAGGGGAAAAAACTTTTCTAATTATTAGTTGTGTTATTGTTTTCACACTGGACTGTTTATAAACTTAAGCCGGAAAACCATGAATGGTTGTAGCTTCTCCCAACCGCAGAGGGCACAATCCCAGGACATGGGAAAAAAAAACTCTGGAGACCCCATATCCCATTTGCTTCTTCATTTTCTACCCATCCGTTCTTCCCTTCATATTCCTCTTTCATTCAGGTTAATTCCAGCCCCCTTTCATTCCTCTCGACTCACTCGAACTTCTGAGGTCTTCTACTCATCTCCTTCCCTTCTTCTCTCCACTCCACTTCCCAATATCCTTCCACCCTACATCCCTAGACACATATTTTCCTATAGGAAACTAGAAGAAGGATCCTCCACAATTTTTTTATTCTGCTTGATGTATGCGCAACTTACAATGTTCTTTTTTCATAATCAAAATAATGGACTTCTTCCCACGCCATCTTTGAAACAATTTGTGTTTTATAAATTTACCAACATAATTCGTGTACTATGTCCTTTATGTGCGAATCAAGAAGTCCTTCAGATTCTTCATCTCGTTCCGTTCATCTCCTTTTCTACCCATCCGTTCTTCTGGTCCCATTCCTCTTCCATTCTCTCTTTATGTTGGTCTCTTCTCTTAGTCCACTCAATCTCCTTCCCCCATTCATCCCTGCACACTTGTATATGGGGGTGGGGGTGGGGGTGGGGGTGGGGGTGGGGGGGGGGGGGGGGGGGGGGGGGGGGGGGGTTGAAAAATCAACTCTATTCAAAATAAAGGACTTCTTGAATTTTCATTTATCCATTTAATGTTTAACAGTTATGTTAGTAGCACTCATCAATTTTATTTTCTACATTTTAATTCTTTTAGTAGATTTTATAATCAAAGTGAGCAGCCAAAAATCTGCTCTTATTTTAAAAACGCTTGCACATAAGCACTTTTTCAAAGCATAATTGGTTTCAGTATCACTTTCGGACCCCTCCTATGAGCATTGGTTTCGGCTTGCTTTCTTTTGTTTTTTGGTGGGTGGGTGGGGTGTGCGGGGAAAGGACCCATATGGGCCCATTCATCCCTGCACACTTGTATATGGGGGGGGGGGGGGGGGGGGGGGGGGGTTGAAAAATCAACTCTATTCAAAATAAAGGACTTCTTGAATTTTCATTTATCCATTTAATGTTTAACAGTTATGTTAGTAGCACTCATCAATTTTATTTTCTACATTTTAATTCTTTTAGTAGATTTTATAATCAAAGTGAGCAGCCAAAAATCTGCTCTTATTTTAAAAACGCTTGCACATAAGCACTTTTTCAAAGCATAATTGGTTTCAGTATCACTTTCGGACCCCTCCTATGAGCATTGGTTTCGGCTTGTTTTCTTTTGTTTTTTGGTGGGTGGGTGGGGTGTGCGGGGAAAGGACCCATACATAACACCTTGGTATGTCCTTTCCCGAAAGTCCTAATCAATAAGGCCTTGTTGAAAAGCATATCTCCGCAAGTAAAAGCAATGTCGAACACACCCTAATTAATGATAAAGTGTCACAATATCTGTGGAGTCAAACCCATTGGATCATATCAACTAGCAAGAAAACAGAAAACCACAAACAAGACTAGAATATTACAGGGAGAACATGTCTAAGGAGAAAATCAATAATGTTGTATAGGACAAAGCTGTAGCTAATCCACATCTTTATGGGCAACAAGACATACCCCAATAACTTCTTCATCCTGTGGTCGCTGATCCTTCGAACGGTCACAAAAGTTTTTGTACTCTTCAGCGTCCCTTATCGCATACGAGCTCAACTGATCAATTGGAACATGTTAGAAAATTTTCATCAGATGGTAAGCTAAGACCAAGCTGTCAGCAACAACCATGAGAAGAAGGAATATCCCTGGCAAATATGTAGGGAAAGTGTACGCAGCATGATTGGAAAAAAAAAATGTCACAATCAAATATTATTCCATGTAACCCAATGGGAATAACTATATATGCAGGGAAAGTATAATAAGAGCAGTATTTTATGGAAAAGGAGAACTTTCCTCTGTTCGCTACTACCATACTACTGTTCCTTGTGTCTCAGTAATAAATAAGAATGAATACAATGAATCAATGATAATAATAAATATTTCAGAAAACCAAACTGAGCTGAACGGTGAGGACTACACACGTCTTGTTATTTTATAGTACATACCACCATGCAAATTTATTACCTTTCATTCCTAGACCGATCAAACAGAAAGCATAGGACAAAGACAGGGTGATCATTATCGCAGAGAAAACTAGATTACATGCACATGGGCCAGACACGTGATTATGTCTAATTGAGAAAAATATTAAACAAGATTCCCTCTCACCTCAACATCACATTTCATTTCTTTTGGACAAGGCTTCGCCATGTAAAATCTCTGCAGAACAAGTCATGAACTGTAAGCCAATTTTTATGAAGGCTACCTGCAGTAGCATTTGCAATTAGTTACTATACCATAGTTTAAGAGATTGCATGTAAGAGCAGAAAACATAATTTCCAGGTAATGTGACTGCAGTGGATAAACTAAAATGCTACAGCTTAAAGATGGCATACCGCTATTGCACTCCTATTACTTCTAGTAGCTTTCTTTTTTTCCAAATATGCTTTTACCATAAGCTAGAAATCCAGAATGCTTTACATATACAGTTTTTTCGAGAATGCTTCCGATATAGAATTAGTATCTCATGTCCTTCATAACTTTAATCGCATAAAACATCTGAACTAATGAAAAGAAGATGGCTACGATATCCAGTAGGGCTGTCAAGAGGTTGGGTTTGGGTTGGATTTATGTAAATCCAGATCCAAGATGAAAAGGTTTCAGGTTCCTAATTCTGTACCCGAACCTGACCTATATATGTGTGTGTGTGTGTGTGTGTGTGTTGTACTTGGCGCTAGGCGAGGCGACATGCCACCCGCCTCACCTAGACGTCGCCTAGGCGCCCGTCCAGGATCCGCTGCTCTTGAATCAATTTTGTTTTCATTTATGTATACAACAAATATGTAGTATAACTAATAAACAATAAACATTAACCAATAAGCATAAAAGTAATATAAGAAGCAAAAAATATGAAATAGCCGATGTTCAACATCAAGTAAAGATAGTAAGCATAATTGGACGACCCTAGGCGGACGCCTAGACACTCTTAGGCGAGCGTCACCTCACCCAGGAAATTTTTTTCTGGGTCGAGGCGAGTCCTCTCCAACCTGCACGTCTAAGCGTCGCCTGTGACAACATATATATATATATATATATATATATATATATATATATATATATATATATATATATATATATATATATTGAAAGAAGGTAATTATGGCGAACGCTCCCACCGGGAATCGATCTCCTGACCACTCGGGCCGCATGCCTCACCACTACCACTAGGCTAGAGGGTCATTGGCAAAAATATATTGAAAGAAGGTAATTGTGGCGAACGCTCCCACCGGGAATCGATCTCCTGACCACTCGGGCCGCATGCCTCACCACTACCACTAGACTAGAGGGTCATTGGCAAATATATATATATATATATATATATATATATATATATATATATATATATACACGAGGAAACGGGATATGCTATGTCATAGCAGGGGACTCCCTGACATGACGCCTACGTGGCACTAAGGTCATCTCAATTTTCTGGTCAATACTATCCAATTATCTTCTATGTGGTGGACATATCACTAATTAACTCTGCCAGATTTTCTTTTTCATATTAGTCTACGGTTTCAATTTCCAAAATATTCATCTTCCCCTAATGGAGTTACGGGTCTCCACCGCTCAAGCATCAGACACCCTCCACTCTTCTTTCCACATACACCTCTCTGGCCAGCCCTCCACTGGCCCACCACCCGTCAATTCCCTTCAACCTTACATGCAGCCCACTTGTGGAAAATCTGGTAGCAGAAAACTGTGCCCCCCTACTAAGACGGCATGGGGATTATCTCCTCCGTCGTTTCCCAAAAACTCTCACACTCCATTCTCGAATCAAGGCTAGCCGACACGCGCATAGCCATTGTTATTCGTATGAGTCGCATGATCGATCATTGGGGGCGTGTGAACAAAGAAATCTTCAATTTGAGTTGCAAGCAAAAGCTCTTAATACGAAAATTCCTTACGCAAGAGCTAGTTAGTTTGGAGAGGACTAAATAGTTAACTCACTGTCATTAGTATCTCAGCCATCAGATTTGTATGGCTGCTTTCAGATTGTCAGAGGATTGCTGATTTTGTAATTATTTATTCTTACAAATCTAGAGTTAAGACATTGGTAAATTTCTATCTCAGAGATCACTTATAGCAAGGAACAATATGAAGTCGTATCGAAAGTCGATGTATCTATTGGCTTGAATAGTGCAGTGGGCCAGCCATACGAACCAAATCTTTTGCATACATATGGAGATTACAGAGGATAGATAACTGTAGTCTTCTGGTTTATACATTATTGGCTTATGGAGCCTATCTATGACCAGACTGAAATAGGCAGAAGTAGGGAAAAAAAATCACAAGAGCAGAAAGGATCTCCATGCACCACTACATCAGTGGCGGACTGGTTGGACGGAAGAAACTATTCGAGTAGATGGCTGAAGGGATGGCAGAGAAGCAGATGGGTTGCTAGTTATATACTCATTATATAAGGCTTGACCCTTGCACCTCCAAGGCTCCAACAAGGAGCATTCCTGACTTAACCATCTACTCACGTATCAAGTTACGCCCATTATATATTTAATCTAAACATGAACCAGACCCAAAACTTTTTCGAGTTTCATATGTTGTACCTGAATCTTGTTGGGCCAATGATTATATCATGTTTTTTAATATGGTTAATCGATAAAGTTTAGCATTTCATAATCACTAATCTTCATACCACCACTATAGCATTTCTACTTATACTTATACTTTTTGGTGATATATGCTTATTGCTTTACATATTAGCGATATGAGCTTCTATCTTAAAGTTTAACATTATGATATTACTAGAGTATTGATACTTTAACTTAGCATAGTCCTAATGAGCATTAATTTATCATACTTGCTACAATGTATATTGCTTTGTTCGTCTAACATGTATTTGCAGAAAAACAATAAGCAAGATCAATATGGACATGTACAATGAAGAAATCATGGTGGACCAAAGACGATGGTATTCCACAAGATTTCTTTGAACCACCCGACATCTCCGGAGCTACGCACTCGGGGGTTCCGCTGTCCGGTCAGCAGCCGGAGGTCGAGGGAGCAGCGCCCCCAGTGGGGGTTCGGGGACGAAGTCTCCGAAATGTATTCAGTTTTCACAAATTGGGTATCTTTGGACAACTGTCATCAAGAGAAGAAGTCATCATCTATCAAGTGAAGAAGCCAAGCCATGTCATCATCATTTCAAGATTGAAGAAGCCTGCACCTCCTAAAGTATATCTAGAGTATGTAATGAGTCTTAGGAATAATTGTAAACACAATAAATAGATGGCAAATCGAAAGCTAGGGTAGATAACAGCCATGGATCACGTTTGGACAGACTGTCGGATGATCTGACGAATCTCCGCGAAAATCCAGATGATGATCCGAATGGACCCACAGAAAAGCTTCTGTGAACTTTTGGATTATCTGACGGACATCCGGAGAAATCCGACGGTTGATCCGAATGGTTACCGTTTGGAATCCAACGGATGGATCCTGTCCCATCGATGATCCTAACGGCTATATTTATAGCCGTTGCACACAGCAGGCGGATGATCCGACGGACTTCCGCAAAAATCCGAAGGATCTTCCGACTGCTGACTTAAAAATTGCCTTTGAGCTCTTTTCAATGCTTTAGTTATAAATAGCCTTGAACCCTTCATTCAAGGTTGATGCTTTGAGCCTAAAATTTATAACATACCAAAGTTTATCTACAAACACTCCACCAAAGCTTTCACTTGTCTATCCACAAATTGTGTTAGAGTGTTCTTGAGTTGTAAAAGTTCGATCTTCATCTTGTTGTAAGAAGATCCAAACCGTCTTGTAAAGAGATTGAAGTTGGGGAGTCTTCGGATCAAAGCTCTCGTGAAGTTGGAGAGTCTTCGGATCAAAGCTCTTGTATTGAAGTCGGAGAGGCATTCGGATAAAAGCTCTCGTGTAAGAAGTTTGTGAGCCTTCATATGAAAACTCACGTTATACTATTTGCATAATAGTGGATTAAAGCCGGAGAGAGTTTCGGGACTGGAGTGCCCCTCGGGAGGATAGCAGGATACATCGGGTGTCGGTATTGTTGTTTCTTCTTCTCTTGCACTCTTAATCTTTAAATTGCCTATTAGCAATAGTTTAGTACTTGATTAGTTAGCTTGACCCTATTCACACCCCCCCCCCCCCCTCCCTCTAGGGTGCTTTCAAATCTGACCCAAAATTAATTCAAATTTTATTCTTTTACACCCAAACGCAATTTTTTTAGCTAAAATTTGATCAGGTTATTAGTTACCATTTACAGGCCCTAATATCCATGGACGGAACATAAGCATGGCTGGGTATGTGGGGCATCTCCTCCAACCTTTGAAAATGTTTAAAAGTTACACTATAACACTTGCATCCCCCCGACCCCGACCACCACCACTTTCGAAATGTTCATTAGTGTATTAAACTATTTAACTCCCTATCACTTTTGCTAGAAAAACATGTTTAAGTTTAACCCCCCCCCCCCCCCCCCCCCCCCCCACCCCCCCCCCCCCCCCCCCCCCCCCCCCCCCTTTCCACCATTGGATCCTGGTTCCCTGAAAATATGAGCCAAAGAACAAGCATGAGAGTATCACCATTCAACTAATTCAACATGATGATGATATATGAGCCAAAGAAGAAGCATGAGAATATCACCATTCAACTAATTCAACATGATGATGATATATGAGCTAAAGAAGAAGCATGAGAATATCACCATTCAACTAATTCAACATGTTGACGATATTGCCAAGGTTTGAAGGAGCAAGGAAGTATGAGCGAGATAATAAACGGCCACTCTTTCCTTCACATTTAAGGAAAGTTGTGGAGTAAGCGTGAAGGAAAATAAATACAATCATAAGCATGGTTGCAAATAAAGGACGAGATGTCGAAGTGGACCATGGTGAATGAGCTTAATTGCATGATAACTAAAGTAGATTTCCCAACCCACGAGCCATCAAGGTTTATGTTAAGCCCCTCTCTTGCATAGTAGCTTTTGATATGAATTGGCACCATATCAAAGGGTTGACTTTAGTTTGGCAGCAGGTATAGGCCTTCTCAATTGAGAATTCTGCTTCATAGCAATTTCCGTTTTTTGGTTAAAAGTTCAGATGATTGTGACAATGAGCAAGGGCCCTTATTAATATTACCAAAAAGAAAAGGGGTCTCTACTTTATCAAATGGATAAATCAAATAGTCTAATTAAATTTTCTTTACAACATCTAAACCAAGTAGTTTAACTAAATTTCTTTTGACTCTCTTCTTTCTTGGACCATATCCTCCGTCATCGTGACCGTCCTCCAGATATCCATTATGACTGACTTATCATCCTATTAAGCAATCGTAATCATTATATTGCTAAAAAAATCTATGAATGGTTACACCATGTGATGCAAGCGAGGTGATGTAAAAATATCAACTCGTTCTTAGCAAGCTTGTTAAGGAGCCTAGGTGGGGCCTTAAGCCAGCAAGACGGGGGCCTCAAGACTAAAATTGGGGGTGCGATGATGATAATTTAAGATAGACTTGTAGTTTATTGTTGTAATGTGTAGTTCTTATTTGACTTTATTTTTGTACATGTAATCGTTTGGAGTTTGGACTTTGTTCATTGGTGTCGTAAAAAAAAAACCATGTTACTCATCCCTCCACATTCATCCAAACTTGTAATCACACAAGAAAAAAATAGAAAATAAAGAGAGAATCAGAGAGAGGAGAGATATCTACAAAAAGTTGGAGTTTAACTGCTAGCGTCAATTCTGAAATCAGAGAAGAGAGACGGAGAAAATGAAGACAGAGTCAGACTGTAAGAAAGTCTAGAGTTCGAGCAATGGAATTGGAGAGAGAGAGAGAGATGAAATGGAGTCAAAATTTCATGAAAAGCAATCGGGAGAAAAGATGACACTAAATCGGGAGTTTTTTTCATACTTTTTTTTTTGTGGAACTAGGTTCTAACTTAAAAATTGAATGGGCATAGGTCACGGTTTTATAAAGTGAGGTAGATCAAGACGGGTAGGGCGGATCAAGGTGGGTAAGGTGGCTTGAAGCAATCCAAGGCTGGCACCTCTTGTGTCTGCGCGGGGGCCTTGAGGCCATTGAGAAGGCGAGCAAAAGTGATGTGATGCCCCCTCTCACCCCAATGGGAATTGATGATTCACCCTCAAATCCTTGTTGCCTACACGCCAAGGCCTCCAAAAGGTCTAGATGCCTACCTAAGGCGGCAAAGCAGATACCATTGATAAGCTTGCTGCTTAGTTCAACAATCTACTTGATGGGTTAAATAAAGTTCAGAAAACCCTCACAACAGAACATATCAACTCATCAATGTAAAATTCATTTTGGAAAATTCGAAGTACATCAATCTATTTACTGAAGTAATGTCATAGTTTATAGATGCAAACCAAAAGTATCCAAATATACATTTTTGGACCCAAAATCCTCATGATAGGAATTATCCAAGACGAAAGAATCAATAATCTGATGTTAGATTGCTGAAACTATTTGGAGCTTCCTTGAGAGGCAGAAGTTGGTTTATGTAATCTATCCCAAGCCAAAAAAAAAAAAATCATCTTTTGCACAAGCAACATGAGGACATTTAGTCTAGAGTATGCTTTTCTGAAGCAATGGAAAGAACCTTCTCAGTTTTTTTTATTAGAGCCTTGTTAAGGGATCATTTTTCCTTTAAAGATATCTAATCAAAGCACTAAGGAGAATTCTAGACTGATGATACCAAATAGCTGTGGTTAATCAATTATACTTTCTATACGGAGTTGCTCGTCAGAATCATGCACTTCTTAGGTGCAGATTTAGTTTTTGATCTCCCCATTTAATTGTTTAGGTTCCCAATTTTGGTGATGTTTTGACTGCTGAAATCAACTTTCTTGGACCTCGGATTTCCATAAAGGTAATATGGCATATTTGGATGTGCTAGGCTGGTAGAACAAATAAAAAATAATTAGTCAACTTTATCTCTATAACTTTAAGTTTTCTTCTGATTTTACTGCAGTTAGTAAAGGGCTTGGTTTTGTCAATAACCTTAGAATATCACTTCCAACATCAAGGCCAGGTCCATCTTAGTCCCAAACTTGTTCCTTATTATTAAGCTATATCCTTTAGTTGATATATGCAAGTAAAATCGGTCAGCAATTGGGTTTGCTATGCTTATAACGCTCAAGTTTTACCAAATATTTCTTTCAAATTTAGGTAAATATCAGGAAACCGTCTTAAAGTTTGGCCCGATGTTAGGAAACATCCATAATGTTTCTTTTTGTTAATTAGCCATTCTGCCATCGGAGTCCTAATGGTCCCGTTAGTTCATACACATGTGGACTCTAAGTAAATCCATTATTCCAAGGACAAAAATGTGCCCTCCAGGTAATGAACTTTTGAGCATTTCTTCTCCATTTTTTTCTCAACCTTATCCTAAATCCCCAATTCAGTACTATGTTCTCCATTCTTCCTCCAAACCCATTGTAGGACAAATCTATTCTCCGATGACCTCGTCTTAGGTAAGGCAAGAATTTGAATTACACATGCAGAATTTGTGGTGGCCCCCATTTGTTTACATTTTCTAACCAATTTCTCTTTTTTCGTCTGAACTATGTCTTCTAGCTGATTTTCTTTCCAAGAAACAGAGTAATTTGTGAAGGCCAATTTAGGGTTTACGTTTACTTACAAATTTGGAAACAACAACGAAGAAAACCGTAAAAAATCATGTGGTTGGACTAAAGGTGGTATTTTTCCTCTTAAGAATGACCTTAAGTCCATGTGTTCTCTAACAAACAAGATTGTTAGGTCTCTGATGAAGGGAAGGGCTAAATGATGGTAAAAAAACATTAGGAGGATTTCTAAATGTTGGCCAAACTTCACAACCCAAAAAATAGGACAAAGATACCCATGTTAAGGAACAAGCATGAGTTAAAAACAAAGAGCTGCTTTAACACAACATGCTTGAGGGTCAGATGGTTACAAATTGCAGCCAACAAACTGGCATCATTGAAATTTGGTGTTTTTAGAGTAAAATCCTCATGGTCTTCCTTGCCAACGGATTCGACTTAGATTTCCTTAAACTTAGAACAAAATTCATTTTAAAATCACTTTGAGCGAGACCCAGTGAGTTTCCCTTCCACTATGTTGCATTGAAACGTTTAACCAATTAATGATACTGACTAAGATTGAGACACAAACAGGAAAAATGGAGAATACAGGAATTAGTCTCAACATTACAAATGCAAGGCAACTCAGTTTCCCATACCTAGCTACATTTAAACTAAACGAACTGATGTCTCTTCTGATAAAGTTTGGCGCATGATATTGAACATGTTGGTATATTTGTGTATACTATTTAGATAAGGTCCATGTTTATGCTTTGTTAAGTGTTATATTAGAGTTATTAGTTAATGGGCTTTAGTCCCACATTGCTTAGAATAATAGGAGAGGGGGCTAGCATCTCCTATATATATGTAGTCTCTCATTAATAATAGATCATCCTATTATTTCCAACTACATGGTATCAGAGCCAAAATCCTAGCCGTCACCCACCACCCTCTCTCTCTCTCCACAAAAACCTAAACCCTAGCCGCCAAACTCCTCCCCTGCTGCTGCCCCACCTGCTGCTGCCTTCCTTCCACACCCCCCCTTCGACCTGCTGCCCCCCCCCCCCCTCTCAAAATCCTAACCCTTTCTTCCATATACCAGCCGCCACCCAATCCCTCTAAACCCTAATTTAATTTCAAAAAAAAATTGTTGTTGGGATTCTCAGAGGGTAAACATATGATTGTTTGCTGGAACATCTGACCCTCAATGATTATTTCGAAAATTTAACAAAGAGCACACATATGGTTTGTTATGCATGAATCTTTGTTTCTTTTCTTGATCTTTACACTAGGATCTAACAGAGGTTAACATGGATTATCTCTCTGTCTTGGCTTATGATTCACACTCTCTGCTTCCTATGCGCGTGTGCCGGTCCGGCTCCGTTTTTAGCGCATTGGCAGAGTTGTTGTGTTTATCAAGTTGGAAAGAACAAATCGACAGTCGAATCAAGAACTCTGACAGATGGCAGACTCTATGGCGAATAGTAGTGCCACAGATACTAGCGTCAGCAACACACTAGCGGGCACTAGCACGACGATTTTCTCCATTTGACTTGTCGATGGACGGTTAGAAGGGCCAAAGGGCTACTCGACATGGAAAAAGAAGGTCGAGAAAACACTTCGAGGAATGCGGTTGTCCAAACATCTGACTGACAACCCTCCAGCAGAAGATGATCCCATCTTTGAGCAATAGGAGACAGATGGCAGTCGACTGTTTACACAATTGATGAATTCCATGGAACCATCGGTGGAAGACATGGTTCAAAATACGGACTCCGTGAAGGAGTTATGGGAGGTACTGGCGGCGGCGTTTGATGGTAAACGTGATTTGTCTCGTATCTATGACTCGGTCGTTGGTGTATACCGAGCAAATCAAGGAGGCAAATCTCATAAAGACCATTTACAGGCCTTTAAGGCTATGACGGATGAGATCGACCGCGTATTACCTCTTACGTCAGATATTAATGAAGCAAGGGCTCAACGTGAGCAGCTTCATGGCATGGCTTATCTTGCCTCTCTCTGTCCTGATGCGGACTCTGCTCGCTCTCAGATCATTGCTGGATCTGATGTACCGTCCTTGTTAGAAGCACACTATCGTGTCCTTCGAACAGCAAAAGTAGTTGAGACCACTCCGGATGATACTCCTGCTGATCGCTCTGCTCTTGGTGCAGCTCGTACAGGATTCCGTGGTGGTCGTGGTGGCCGACGTGGTGGCCGAAATGCTGGTCGAGATGGAGGACATGGCAATGGCGATCATGATGGAGGAAGACCGCACACTTGCTTTAACTGTGGTCAGCTTGGCCATTTCTATTGGCAATGCACTAAATCACTTGCTGCTAATATTACGACTGATGCTCCTGATGATAGTGTCCGATCTATTCAGATGACTTCGGACTCATATACAGAGTTCCTTGATTTCCAGGCTCAACGTCGTGGTGAAGCTTCTACGTCTGGATCCACAGTCGAATACTCAACCGCGTGCATAGTGAAACCCAAGCAGTGGGTAATTGACTCTGGTGCGTCCTCTCACATTACTGGTGACGCAGGTATGTTACATGATTATGTACATATACGTCGTGTTTCTGGCATTACCGTTGCCAATGGAGGTTCCCTGACAGTCTGAGGCCGTGGAATTGCCAGTCTTTTTTTCGGACTGTCACTCAATTCTGTATTACTTACACATGGGAACCCGTTCAATTTAATTTCTATTAGTCAAATTACTCGTGAATTGCATTGCTCGGTAACCTTTATTCCTGATAGTTGTGTTTTTCAGGACCTGAAAACTGGAAAGACTATCGGTAAGGGGCATGTGGCTGGAGGCTTGTACATGTTTGACGCAACTTCTTCTGTTGTCTGTGTCGGCATGAAACTCGATCCTTTCGAGTTACATTGTCAGTTAGATCATCCATCATCCCAAGTTCTCCAGAAAATGTACCCATCTTTAGATATTCCCGCTTCTTTTCATTGTGAGCCATGTAGTTTAGCTAAGCATCACCGGGTTCCCTATCCGGTGAGTCAAAATAAAATTGCTTCCGCTCCTTTTGAGTTGGTACATACTGATGCATGGAGACCTTGTCCGATTGAATCAGTAATGAGTTTTAAGTACTTTGTTACTTTTGTTGATGATTACTCACGTGTCATTTTTATTTATCTGATGAAAAATCGTTCTGAATTGTTTAACAGTTGGTGCAACTTCCATGCCAAAATAAAAATACAATTTAGTATTCCAATCAAAAAAAATTAGGAGTGACAATGGCCGTGAATATTTATCTCGTGATCTCGATAGACATCTGGCCCGCAATGGCATCATCCACCAAACCTCTTGTGTGTACACACCACAACAAAATGGTGTGGCCGAACGCAAGAATCGCCATCTCTTGGAAACAACACGTGCTCTTATGTTTCAAGCACGTACTCCCAAGAGATTTTTGTCGGATGCGGTTCTTACTGCTTGTTATCTTATTAACCTCATGCCATCGTCAGTTTTCAATGGTAGCACTCCCTTTTCTAGGCTTTTTCCCGGACGAGAGCCATTTTCTCTGCCTCTCAGAATCTTTGGCTGCTTATGCTATGTTCAGGATACCCGACCAACCCTTTCTAAATTAGATCCTAAGGCAATACAATGTATTTTTCTTGGGTATCCTAAAGGTCAGAAAGGATATCGGTGTTATTCTCCTGTCTTGAAGAGATATTTTTTCACTCGGGATGTTACCTTTGTAGAAATCGAATTTTCTCCACTCCCACAATCAACTGGTCCGGCTCCCCTAGTCTATCCAAAAGAGAATTTTTTGTTATTTTCTCCTCAAACACAACAGCCCCCGTACGGGTGCCCTCTCTTACCGAGCCAGTATTCCAGGCCGATGGTCCACATATACCGATTCAGCCAGTGCCGACATCACCCACAGAATCCTCCTCGTCCAGTTCCACAAGCAGCTCCGGCTCCAATGAGTTGCCTCCACCTGTTCCACCAGCAGCTCCACCAGTTCCTCCAGCAGCTCCACCAGTTCTGTAAGCCCCTAAATTTTTTAAAAATAATGTTTTATAATTTTGAAAATAGTATTTGTCTTTAAAATAAGTTATTATAATTATTTGAAATTTTCTAGAATTTTTAATAATGTTTAAATAAATTTTATAGCTTAAAATATCAATTTGCAATTTGTTGAATTGTTTTAATATCAATTTGCAATTTGTTGAATTGTTTTAATATCGAATTGCAAATTGTTCAATTGTTTTAATATTGATTTGCAAATTTATGATTTGTTTTAATTTCGGTTTGCAAATTATATTTGCAAACCGATAGGCTGTGGGGTTATTTGCAAAGCCCCAAACTTTGGGGGCCTTGCTGCAAACCTACCATCACCTCCCCCCCCCCCCGATCTTTCTCTCTCCTCAACGACCGACGACCGGGCTGACTACCGCCCCCGACGACCCGGCCGACCTAACCCCCTTTTCGACCGCCATACCCTCCCTATAAATACCCCCCGACCCAAAACCCTAATCTATTTTCCGACCACCCCAGCCTAGCCTAACTGCCGCCCTCACTTCTCCTTCTCCGACCACTCGCGAAACCCTAGATTTAGTCTAGCCACCCCCACCGTCCACTTCCCGACGAGCGACCACCCCCATCCAGTTCGCCTCAACCAGACGAACTCCCCTCCGTTTTTCTCCGACCGCCCGGACGACTCCTCCGCCCTACAGCAGCCCCGCAATTCGACTCGAAGTCGGACACATACGTGTCACCTCGCTTTTTCTTCTCCAATTCGACTCGTTTTCACCTATATGACTCGCCGAGTCTCGACGAGTCTCGTGGTAAGTCTGGACACGGCTAGTTCGAGTCGTGCGTGTCGTGCACTACCCGGACACAGGACTTGACCGTTCTTTGTGTTCTTAACTGTCAGGACATGAAGAATACGTTATTGGGTTTAGTTTGGGCTATCGGGTTTCAAACCCATTAACCTAAAACCTATAATAAAATTAATTAAAATCCTACCCCTATCACATAACTCGAGCTGACCCCCTGGCCAGCCCGAGCATGGTTAAACCCCCTGCCCCCCTGGCCGAGTTCGAGCCCCCCCTTTCCTTTCTTTTTTGTTTTGTTTTGTTCTTTTAGTTTATTTTATTATATATATATATGTATATATGTATTTATATATATATGTATATGTATTTATATATATATATTTATTATATATACTGTTATATATATATATATATATATATATATATATACAATATATATAATATATATATATATATATATATATATATATATATATATATATATATGTATATATAAAGTACTAAATATAAAATATACATATATATACATGTATATATAAAATATACATATATATATAAAATATACACATATATATACACATATATATGTATATTTTATATTTAGTACTTTATATATACATAATTATATATATATATATATTATATATATATATATAATATTCATTATATATATATTCTTATATATATATATATAACTATGTATTTATGTATATATATATAAATATAATTGATGTATATGTATATGTACTTCAAACTCAACTTGTACAAAATATTATTGTTTATAATTTACAAGTTATTTATTAGGTAATTTTGTGACTTGTATATTTTGCCACTTTAAAAATATATTTATATACATATTTAAATTTCTGTATTTTATAAATCGTGGCCAATTGATGTCCAAATCTAGCATGGGTTTTGGACCCAATTGTGTCTAATACATTCAGAGTCTGTACAAGTCATATTGGACTTAATTCATGGCTTTGGGTCCCGTATCTGGACTTCGGTTCAATTTCGAATACGTGAACAAAATAGTAAATGATTAATTAATTATTTTTTAGAAATTGTTATTTGTTGTTTTTGAATTTTTATATATATATTTTAAGTGCTGTAAAAATCTGAAAAAAAATTATATTTAAATACTATGTTAATTTAGATAATTTATTATAATTTTTTCAGCATTTAATAAGTACTTTTGGCATTTTATAAAAATAGGAAAACAAAACTCATTTTCAGGATACATATGTTTGCTGATTTTTAATAAACATCTATGTGGGTTTATAAATTCCAGAAAAATTAGTATAAATTTCTATAATTAACAAGGATCATTTTGGTACTTTATTTTATGTAAAATTGAACTTTTTGTCTATCTCAAAAATTGTTGGAACACAGTGTACAGTTTGATTTATTTATTGAATAATTACGACCGACAATGATTTGTGTTGTTTTGAGTTATTATAGTATTGGACCTCACCCCGCACTGGTGTAAAGACCCTAGAGAGCTATTTTGGGTATTGTGCCACCCCACATTGGTCTCCTATGCTAAAGTTATCATTTGGCTAGGTGTCCAGTCAGAAAGTCGTGTTGCACCACTAGTGTCTTAGTGTTTAACTTAGTATAAAAACTAAGTTTATGTATTATTGTACAGTGACGAGTCACCAGGCATCTATAGCATTTCTATCACTACCTTGCTTTGCTAAAGGCAAGTACTTCTACAAACTTTACATACTGCTATAAACAATAAACTGTAATTTCCAACCATGTTAAATGCTGATCCTTGGGGTAGCAAGTTAAATCTTCACATGTTGTATTACTTTCATGTCCCTACCATACTTAGGACAGTTTTTACATCTCTCACATGTTTAACAACGGGTTAAGGGAAAACTGTTAGTAGAGTACGTGATCATGCCCCCCTTCTCCGTATGTATTTACCGTGCACGGTAACATTCTATATGTAACTTTGTCGTATGTTCTGATCCTGCGTTTGTGTATGGATATACACCGATGTCGTTAGTGCAGGTATGTGCATTCCAGAAAACTTGATATGTACCGCTGTACATCCTATTTACCTATTGACCGATCACGTACATGCTACGGTTTTAAACTTTTAAACAAATATATGTTGTCATTTCTAAAAGAACCAATTAACCATGATATGCCATGATTCCAGTTTATTACACTGTTCATTTCATGTTTCGTGTATTTAGTTTGTTAGAATCAGTACTTGCTCCCGTCCTGACAGGATAACGTTGTAGGTATTCTTACCGAGGAGGAGTTGCTTTGCGATTCCTATTATGGAGTTGCTGCCGAGGACCAGGCTTTATCTTATGAGGATGTACCTGCGGGAAAACTCGTCTAGTTTGCGTAGTTGCTTGGGGTTCCGAGAGTAGTAATATTGTTAGACTATGTATTTTTTGACTGGACCTGTATCCAGCTTTACATTATGGACTTGTACTTGAAACATATTTGTATACGAGACGACTTTTGTGTTTGGAACATTTCTGACTCCTTATTACATATAGAATTGTTAGCACACTTTGATATTGTCTTGTTATCTTTAGAACAGCTTACTACGTTTTATCCCAAGCGTAGGCTGGACATGACTCGGCCCGGCCCAACAATTTGGATAGCGGATCGTGACATGTTTTTAGTGGTGGCCCATGTAGGTCTTTGACTAAATTGTTTGGTTACGTCATTGTACTAAGCATGCCTGCAATTAGAAACTTAAGATAACTAGACAGCACTAGGAATGACGCTTAGAACATCTAGAGGATTACTAGGATTGCAACATAGGAAACACATCACATCATATGCTCGTTATTTCAAAAAATTGACTTTCTTGTTGTTTATGAATGTTTACCTAAAAGAGTCCTTATAAGTACTTTTTATTTATTTAGATGGTGCTCACCCGCTCATCCCAGTATGTCACACCTGAGAATGGCACACTTCCCATCCAGTCGGTTGACCAGTTGACCGATGCACCTCCACCTCCACCTCCACCAACCATACTACCCCACTCCACAAATCCACCAACCCAGATGCCTCCACCACCTTCCACATCACAGTCCCAGCAGGACCCGATACTCCCACTACCACCTATTACCATACCTGCGAACCAACTGCTCACTCTGATCCAGGGGTTCCTAACGACCCATCAGGAGCAGACCACCCTACTTCGCCAGAGCATGGAGCGTTCTGAGGAACGTACCGTGGTCCCACCACCTGTAGAGCCACGGCAGAGAGCAGGGACAATCAAGGACTTCATGGGTCTGAACCCCAAGGAGTTCTTAGGGACTGAGAGCATCGTAGTAGCAGATGACTGGCTAGACTCAATAGAGAGGAAGCTCCTTGGAGCTAGGTTGCCGAGTGACCTCCAGGTCGAGGCAGCGGAATTTCTGCTGATAGACCTGGCAGGAGTTTGGTTCCGGAATGAGTCGTTATTCGCGAGAGGAAAGGCCACTTGGGATAAGTTCAAGACCCAGTTCAAGAAAAAATTCTTCTCGACCACCGCTAGGGTAGCCATGGGGCTACGATTCCAGAACATCCAGCAGGGGAATCGTTATGTTGACGAGTATGCGGCAGAGTTTAGTCGCCTGAGCCGTTTCGCTCCTAGTCTAGTTGCAGACCCAGAGGAGATGACGCGTAGATTTTGCCATGGTCTAGTTCCAGACATTGGCATTCTTATAGTGGCGAACGGTACGGCTGACTACTACCAGAGCATAGAGTTGGCCCGGAGCATAGAGGAGCGTCTTCGGTCTTGCAAGAGGCCGGCTTCTGTACACCTTAAGAGACCCTCCAAGCGTCAGGCTTTCCAGTCGAGAGCACCGGCGCCGCACCAGCATTCTATCTTTGTGAAATTCGAGGACAAAATTTTTCAAGGAGGGAAGATTTGTAAGCCCCTAAATTTTTAAAAAATAATATTTATAATTTTGAAAATAGTATTTGTGTCTTTAAAATAAAGTATTATAATTATTTGAAATTTTCTAGAATTTTTAAATAAATTTTATAGCTTAAAATATCAATTTGCAATTTGTTGAATTGTTTTAATATCAATTTGCAATTTGTTGAATTGTTTTAATATCGAATTGCAAATTGTTCAATTGTTTTAATATTGATTTGCAAATTTATGATTTGTTTTAATTTCGGTTTGCAAATTATATTTGCAAACCGATAGGCTGTGGGGTTATTTGCAAAGCCCCAAACTTTGGGGGCCTTGCTGTAAACCTACCATCACCCCCCTACGATCTTTCTCTCTCCTCCACGACCGACGACCGAGCTGTCCACCGCCCCGACGACCCGGCCGACCTAACCCCCTTTTCGACCGCCATACCCTTCCTATAAATACCCCCCGACCCAAAACCCTAACCCTAATCTATTTTCCGACCACCCCAGCCTAGCCTAACCGCCAACCGCCGCCCTCACTTCTCCTTCTCGGGCCACTCGCCGAAATCCTAGATTTAGTCTAGCCCCCCCACCGTCCACTTCCCGACGAGCGACCACCCCCATCCAGTTCGCCTCAACCAGACGAACTCCCCTCCGTTTTTCTCCGACCGCCCCGACGACTCCTCCGCCCTACAGCAGCCCCGCAATTCGACTCGAAGTTGGACACGTACGTGTCACCTCGCTTTTTTTTTCTCCAATTCGACTCGTTTTCACCTATGTGACTCGCCGAGTCTCGACGAGTCTCGTGGTAAGTCTGGACACGGCTAGTTCGAGTCGTGCGTGTCGTGCACGACCCGGACACAGGACTCGACCGTTCTTCGTGTCCTTAACTGTCAGGACACGAAGAATACGTTATTGGGTTTAGTTTGGGCTATCGGGTTTCTAACCCATTAACCTAAAACCTATAATAAAATTAATTAAAACCCTACCCCTATCACATAACTCGAGCTGACCCCCTGGCCAGCCCAAGCATGGTTAAACCCCCTGCCCCCCTCGCCGAGTTCGACCCCCCCTTTCCTTCTTTTTTTGTTTTGTTTTGTTTTTTTAGTTTATTTTATTATATATATGTATATATGTATTTTTATATATATGTATATATGTATATGTATTTAAAATATATATATATATATATATATATATATATATATATATTATTATTATATATACTGTTATATATATATATATATATATATATATATATATATATACTTTATTTGTATATATATGTATATTTTATATTTAGTAATTTATATATATATATATATATATTATATATATATATATATATATATATATATATATATATATATATATATATATATTCATTATATATGTATACATAAATAACTATGTATTTATGTATATATATATATAAATATAATTGCTGTATATGTATATGTACTTCAAATTCAACTTTGTACAAAATATTATTGTTTATAAATTTACAAGTTATTTTATTAGGTAATTTTGTGACTTGTATATTTTGCCACTTTAAAAATATATTTATATACATATTTAAATTCCTGTATTTTATAAATCGTGGCCAATTGATGTCCAAACCTAGCATGGGTTTGGGCCCAATTGTGTCTAATACATTCAGAGTCTGTACAAGTCATATTGGACTTGATTCATGGCTTTGGATCCCGTATCTGTACTTCGGTTCAATTTCGAATACGTGGACAAAATAGTAAATAATTAATTAATTATTTTCCAGAAATTGTTATTTGCTGTGTTTGAATTTTTATATATATATTTTAAGTGCTGTAAAATATGAAAAAAATTGTATTTAAATACTATGTTAATTTAGATAATTTATTATAATTTTCCAGAATTTAATAAGTACTTTTGGCATTTTATAAAAATAGGAAAACAAAACTCATTTTTAGGATACATATGTTTGCTGATTTTTAATAAACATCTATGAGGGTTTATAAATTCCAAAAAAATTAGTATAAATTTCTATAATTAACAAGGATCATTTTGGTACTTTATTTTATGTAAAATTGAGCTTTTTGTCTATCTCAAAAATTGTTGGAACACAGTGTACAGTTTGATTTATTTATTGAATAATTACGACCGACAATGATTTGTGTTGTTTTGAGTTATTATAGTATTGGACCTCACCCCGCACTGGTGTAAAGACCCTAGAGAGCTATTTTGGGTATTGTGCCACCCCACATTGGTCTCCTATGCTAAAGTTATCATTTGGCTAGGTGTCCAGTCAGAAAGTCGTGTTGCACCACTAGTGTCTTAGTGTTTAACTTAGTATAAAAACTAAGTTTATGTATTATTTTACAGTGACGAGTCACCAGGCATCTATAGCATTTCTATCACTACCTTGCTTGCTAAAGGCAAGTACTTCTACAAACTTTACATACTGCTATAAACAATAAACTGTGATTTCCAACCATGTTAAACGCTGATCCTTGGGGTAGCAAGTTAAATCTTCACATGTTATATTACTTTCATGTCCCTACCATGCTTAGGACAGTTTTACATCTCTCACATGTTTAACAACGGATTAAGGGAAAACTGTTAGTAGAGTACGTGATAATGCCCTCCTTCTCCGTATGTATTTACCGCGCACGGTAACATTCTATATGTAACTTTGCCGTATGTTCTGATCCCGCATTTGTGTATGGATATACACCGATGCCGTTAGTGCAGGTATGTGCATTCCAAAAAACTTGATATGTGCCGCTGTACATCCTATTTACCTATTGACCGATCACGTACATGCTACGGTTTTAAACTTTTAAACAATATATGTTGTCATTTCTAAAAGAACCAATTAAACCATGATATGCCATGATTCCAGTTTATTACACTGTTCATTTCATGTTTCTTGTATTTAGTTTGTTAGAATCAGTACTTGCTCCCGTCCTGACAGGATAACGTTGTAGGTATTCTTACTGAGGAGGAGTTGCTTTGCGATTCCTATTATGGAGTTGCTGCCGAGGACCAGGCTTTATCTTATGAGGATGTACCTGCGGGAAAACTCGTCTAGTTTGCGTAGTTACTCGGGGTTCCGAGAGTAGTCATATTGTTAGACTATGTATTTTGTGACTGGACCTGTATCCAACTTTACATTATGGACTTGTACTTGGAACATATTTGTATACGAGACGACTTTTGTGTTTGGAACATTTCTGACTTCTTATTACATATAGAATTGTTAGCACACTTTGATCTTGTCTTGTTATCTTTAGAACAGCTTACTACGTTTTATCCCAAGCGTAGGCTGGACATGACTCGGCCCGGCCCAACAATTTGGATAGCGGATCGTGACAAGTTCCGCCAGCAGCTCCGACGGTTCCGCCTCCAGAACGTCCTCGTCGTGCCTGTCGTGATCATCTCTTGTATGTTGACAGCTACAAAGGACTTACCAGTCACACTCAGTCTCTGGTAGCTACTATTGATGGAATTTAGATCCCCAAGACCGCTAAGGAGGGTCTCAGACATCCTGGTTGGCGTGCTGCTATGAACGAGGAGATGAAAGCTCTCAGAAAAAACCACACTTAGGACTTGGTCGACTTACCCACTGGTAAACAGGCACTAGGTTGCAAATGGGTATTCACAATCAAGGTGAAACCAGATGGCTCTCTTGATCGACTGAAGGCCTATCTGGTGGCCAAAGGATACTCTCAAACCTATGGTGAGGATTACTTCGAGACCTTCTCTCTTGTGGTCAAAATGACGTATGTTCGTGAACTCATGGTCTTGGTCGTTCGCTATGACTGGACGTTACTTCAACTAGATATAAAGAATGCTTTTCTCCACGGAGATCTTGATGAAGAGGTATATGTGATGCAACCTTCCGGGTTCATTGCAAGGGAGGATAAGGTGTGTCATCTGAGGAAGGCCCTCTATGATCTGAAACAATCACCTCGTGCATGGTTTAGTCGATTTACACATATTGTTACTCAGTTTGGCATGTGTCAATCAAAGAAGGATCATTCAATCTTCTATCGACACACATCTGATGGAAGAATACTCCTTGGTGTCTACGTTGATGATATGTAATTACGGGAGACGACAGCCAGGGTATTGCAGGCCTCAAGAAGTTTTTGGGAGAACAATTTCAAACCAGGATATGGGATCCTTGAACTATTTCTTGGACATTGAGGTCATACGGGGTAAACTGGACATTGTAATGTCTCAAAGAAAGTATGTGCTAGACATGCTAAATGATGCAGGCATGATGCAAGCAAAGGGAGCAACCTCACCTATGGATCCAGGGGCGAAGTTACTTCCAGACGAAGGGGTCCTAATGACCAATCCAAATCAGTATCATCGAGTAGTTGAAAAACTCAACTACTTGGCGGTCATGACTCGTCCGGACATTTCTTTTGCAGTGACTGTTGCAAGTAGATTTATGGCTTCTCCAAGAGTTCCACATTGGCAGACAGTTCTCAGAATTCTGTGTTATCTAGTAAAGAATCCAGGAAAAAGAATTCGAATGAAAAATAATGGACACACTCGCATTGAGTGTTTTACTGATGCTGACTGGGGAGCAAGTCTGACAGATAGACGATCTACATCTGGCTACTCAGTATTTATTGGCGGAAATCTAGTGTCATGGAAGAGCAAGAAACAAAGTATGATAGCACGCTCAAGCTCAGAAACAGAATATCGAGCTATTGCTCATGGCACGTCAGAGATATTATATATGAAGCATCTCCTACAAGAACGAAAAGACAGACAGGTCTCATACGACAGATCTATGGTGTGATAACCAATCTGCTATTCACATTGCCACCAACCCAGTATTTTATGAACGGACGAAGCTTATTGAAATTGACATCCACTTTGTTCGTGATGAATATACAAAGGGAATGATAAAATTTCAACATGTGAGGACCGGCGACCAGATAGCTGATATCTTCACAAAGCCTCTTTTGGGTCCTCGGATTCAATTTCTATGTAACAAGCTAGACATGATTGACATCTATGCTCCAGTTTGAGGGAGGGTGTTAAGTGTTATATTAGGTTATTAGTTAATGGGCTTTAGTCCCACATTGCTTAGAATAATAGGAGAGGGGGCTAGCCTCTCCTATATTATCTCTCATCAATAATAGATCACCCTATTATTTCCAACTCTACATGCTTAAACCCACCAATTCAAATTGTATTAGAACATGTCAAGCTGTCACAAGATTACACGAGAAAGCTGATCCATAGTATTAAATGAGAAGCACGATATGCATACTTATGTATACATGAACAAGATGTCCATAGTATTAAATGAGAAGCACATATCTGCATATTTATGTATACATGAAATAACGAGTAATCTTGTGGTAATCATGACTGATTTATACGTTGAATGATACAATTCACCATCAAATCTTTCACATGGAAGTGCCAAATCGAAAACAAGTTTGACAATTTGATGATATCTAGGTGTCCTCAAGTATCCAAGTGTTCAAGTATGTTCAATAAACTTAAAATTCAATTCCTCGAGCAAGCCTAACCCCAATCAATTATGGCCTTGCTAAATTGGAACTATGATAAACTGTCCATCAACTCAAAAGATTGCCAGTTGTAAATTAGTATTATAGGCTCATCCTTTTATAAGCAATCAGGTTCTCCCAGTAGCTTCTTTGATTTTGGCTAAAATAAGGGATGCATTGATTCTATACAGCTAGTGGGAACGTGAAAGATTGCTTACCTTTGGGTGTTGGGAAGGACACAGATATTGGCATCTTTTCTTTCTTTGGTTTAGATAGTCCACTTGGCTTTGTTTAGATAGTCCTCTTGGCTTGGTATAAATTACTGCACGAGTATTGGGTGCATAAATCCCCTATCATCATTTGAGCAAGTGTGTCCCCTTCCACTGGGTTCAAAGACCCATTTTATCCTGCCTAATTCATGAAATTCTTCCAAATTATATTCGTAAAAATCTTTAATACTTTTATTTTTTTTACTTTGTCCCCAAAAATAATACTTGATATAGGTTGAATTGACACCTACAGACATGATGGTTAGTCCAATGATTAAATTGAGTTTTGATTAAGGTTAATCAATTTAAGTTTCTTATTATCTATGTTGTCACAGGCGACGCATAGGCAAGGCGGGTGGCATGTCGCCTCGTCTCGCCTAGTGCCCAGTACAACATAGCTTATAATTAAATTACTAATGGTCGTGCAATCACTAAATTGTTAATAGTTAAACTTGACATAGTTTCTAGTGTGTACTAATTTTATCATCCTTGCCACATGTATATTGCTTTGTTCATCTAAAGTTTATTTTGCAGAAAAGCAATTTGAATATTTTGAAACAAGATTAATCATAGACTTATGCAAATGAATAAATCATGATGAGCCAAGACTCCGTTAGCCCAATGAATTCTCTGAATCCCCACAATATCTCCAGATCTGGGAACAAGGTTTGGAGGGTCTTGATGACCTATCAGCAGGCGGGGTCAAGGGGATAGTACCTCCCTCCGGTGGGAGTTCGGGGGCAACCCAACCCCCCCCCCCCCCCCCCCCCCCCCCCCCCCCCCCCCCCCCCCCCCCCCCCCCCCCCCCCACCACCAACCCCGCGAAAGCTAACTGTTTTTTCATATATATAGTGCTCCGGACAATTGCCATTAGGATGAACAACCACCACTCAACCAAAGGTCTATCAAAGATGGACTCTATTAAAGCAGCCAAGGTATCAAGTACTCAAGTCCAGTGTAATCTTTCTTTTATATTGTACTCTAGGAAAGATTGTAACTCAATAGAAAATGTCAAATGAAAGCTCCAAAACACAGTTATTTGAGCCAAAAATCAACTTGGAAGTATACAGACAGTGTAAGTATATTGTTAGGCCAGTTTTGGCAAAATTATTTCCAGAAAGACATTCTCTTGAGAAACAGTAAATTGTTATGCACTGGCAGGATACTGTCGATAATACCAGCGGTATACCGCCAGTATATCGACAGTATCCTGTTAGATCCAATTTTTATTTTCAAAAAAAAATTTAGAGAGCAAGTCCTTCATATTTTTACCTTGACAGTATACTCACGGTATACCGCCAGTATATTGTCTGCTCCGAAACTACTCATCATTAGATGATATAATAGCTATTTTTATAGTTGTTACTGTACAGGCAGTATAGTAGGGGTATACCACCTGCACAGTAACGGCTCTATTATATTAAGTTCTTGTGGCATCCTATAAATGCAAGAGTTGGCCTGACTCATTACCACTTCTTGATCCTAAAATTTTGACCTATCTACTTAACTTCTTGGAGTAAAATTTTTGGACTATATACTTAAAAACCACATACTCCAAACCTCTCCATATTCAAGAGCTTTCATTTGTCAATATCTATTTGAGATAGAGTTTTTAATTGAGTTATAAATTGCGATTTTCAAATTGTTGTGAGACTATCATAATCTTTCTGTTAAGGGATTGAAGTCCACAAGCATTCGGATCAAAGTTTGTGTAGAAGTCGACAAGCGATTCGAATCAAAGTTCGTGTGTATGAAGTTGGCGAGTCCTTTGAATCAAAGCTCGCAAGTGTAACTATTTTTGTTATAGTGAATTAAAGTCGAAGAAAGTTTCAGAACTGGAGTGCCTCACGGAGGCTACCAGGATACATCGGGTGTTTGTATTCTTGCCTTGTATCTAGCACTTGCTTTTAAATTCCTATCAACATTCTTTAATTGTACTTATTTTTAGTTACACCATATTCAACCCCCCCCCCCCCCCCCCCCCTTTTCCTAAGGTGCTTTCAATGATGCGGATTTGAAAATATGACATTTAGAAAATTTACGATACAAGTACGATATGAATATTGTTATATATACACATTAAAACATAGTATATATGCCCATATTTATGCATGTTTTGAGTAGTATCTAGGTTCCAAAAAACTATAGAATGACTCTAAACAAAGAAACATTACTTTCTCATATCTCAAATATGTTTGGCACATCATGACCATATAAAATAACTTTCAACCATGTTTTGGGTCTGAGTTTGGATATAGACATGCACGAGACATATCAAACATGAGTGCGATGCAGTGTCGTGTAGAACACGTGTTAAATACGGACACGACATAGATATGGTCCTCCTGAGGAGCATCATGCAACATAGTCGGCATCAAACGTGAGAGAATAGCATCTAGTGTGCACATCCATCATACATACATTAATTAGTAACGACACTAATCGTGTGAGAGCAACAAAGACTATGGGGGACAATCAAGTATATACACAAGGGTTCTTTAAAATGGTTCCAAATTGTCTCAATTTTCGATTCGTGCAAAAAAAGGAATTAGAAGTAGAAATTATAAAGTATAACACCGGTGGATTGTCAAGGTCAAAATCATGCCAGATTCATAAAAGGATATGATTAGAGGAGAAGGCAACTTCACCATGAAGTCTCAAAGTCTAAAGTGATTATAATGAGTCTTCGAGAGTGTATGCCGGCCTTTTTGGCCCTGTGATTTTCCAATAGCATGAAATTTCATGCATTTAGCTTGAGACTATTGGAGACATGATAGAATTTACTCATGAGATGTATGATACCATGTGTCATGTGAGACCAATGGCTCAATCAATTGAACAAAACTAGGCGGCTAGACCTTTCCGCTATGATCAATAGCTATGCAAAAATTCTTAAGTTTCAGTTCTTGGCCATCATTGCCAGTTTGCGGAAATTGGGTTTAAAGATAACCTAGATGAGAAGAATTTTAAGGTTTGCAACCTTACCCAAGGAAGATAAAATTATGCAATGTCCTAGATCTAGCCTTTGTTTGGCCACTCTACATGGACATTTCAGCTTATTTTATACCTAAGTTCTTAGCGCACAGATGTGGATTCCTAGGTCTATATTTCAATCCAACAAGAGATGCAATATAAGAAACTAAAGGTTGAAACTTTAAAGTGCATGCTAAATGAAGGGACCTGGGAAGGGCTAGGACGATCCTTTGGAAGAAATACCGCCATGAAACGGCTTCAAATAGCATTCTTAATGTGTGAATAACGTCTAATGATTATCACTTTTCAGTCAGAGAGCTGTCATTTGGAAGAATTTTCAGGATCTTCTTTGAGGTCTTCCTTCTTTTAACTTATTTTCAGAGGGCCCAACTTCAGTTGATCATATTTCGCAAGGAATACCTAGAGGGACGGAACAGTGGAGGGATCTTGAAACAAGTTTTTGCAGAGACCAAACTACAACTGTGAAAAAAATACTGAAGATCCGTTACTGGGACGAAAGGTCCCTTTTTTTTTTTAACTCTTTGCACGTCTTCTCTAGCTCTTACCACAACAAAAAAGTACACTGTTTCACAAAAAATACATACAATTATAATATAATAATTCAATTCATCGAGTTGTTGCTGTAAACTGAGCAACAAACTGCTAGAAAATAATTTAATTATTATGATTCCTTGTAGGTGTTGTTGCATACTTGAATGAGCTAAAACATGTGACTAACTATGTACATCCTTTTACGTGTAAAGAACATTTCTGGATTTGATGGCAAGCCCCACTCTTTCAGACTTTCAGTATCTTCCCAGGCTTAGATTTGGCATTAACACAAGTTTCGCGTGAAGCTGACACGAGATCCACTTTGCCAGATAATGAGGTCTTCCAAATTCAGATCTATTGCACAACTGCCAAAATTTAAGGGAAAAGCTTGAAGATTTTAGTTCCTTCCAGAATGTTACTATAGGGGGCTAGGCTAACCTTATTGTGAGCTAAAATTTCAGTATGATCCTTCACCAAACTGGGACAATTTGTATGGGATGCCTAACAATCAGAATTAAAGTCGGATTTATTCCCAATAGTTTAGTAGTTTAAAGACGAAGCTCTTATAAGAAAACGAAGGAGGTGAGGCAGGGTAATGGAAGATAATAGGGTATCAAAATTCCTATAAACAAATATAAGCATGCATAGCTAAGTTCACAAGAAAAGATAGGCATGACTCAAACAGGGATAAAAAATAAAATAAAAATCATACTTGACGATATGGTTTTGAAGGAGTTCTCCAAAATGCCTGCAAAAATAAGCTGTTACAATCAGATCTTACTATCTAAAAGGTAAAAACAATTATAAGGCCATGAAGCCACAGACTTGCTCAAAGTATAAAACTCTTGAACCGTCCACCATCTCTGTTGCAGGACACATAAGCATTCTGAGAAGACAAACAGAATGACTATTAGAGAAATGTTAAGAATTATAACATAAGAATTGACACCTGAAATCAAAAGGATATATATCTACAAGATATGTCAAAACTTCTAGTCTAGTCACGACCTAAATAAGTAGTACAAACTCATCGCATAAACTATATAAGATCTAATCTTGAGTCAAAGGTATCAAGACCTAGAAACATAACATGAAAACCATGGCTATCAAGACAAATCAAATTATACATGTGTTGTGAACCAGTGAAAAATATTTTGATATTCATAACTATTACCAGCAAATTATCCTTATTTTGTTCATGTCACCAAGTATAGTTCCTAGATTTGCATTTGTTCCATAACCAGCTATAGCGCACGGATACTTCAAGATACGTGTTGGATGTACTTCCTTAGATATTCTAGATTTACAAACTGCTTATCATATCTAAGGCATACTACATGAGTTAAAGAGAATAAAAACACATTACTTGTTGAAGGATATGAAGTATGAATCCATTTTCAAATAATTGTTACTCTTTAATATTTGAATTTCCTTTCCTTCTCCTATGGCGAATTATTCCTAGCATTAGTTATTATCATTCTAGGATACAAAAGTAGATTATAAAACTCTCAATTGATTTTTTTAGGGCACTGGCAACCAGAAAGTAACATGGAAACTAGTGGAAAGTTTTCCTTGTTTCCATTCTCTGTGTTGTTTGGTTCTTGGAAAGTAAGTTTAGAAAATACCAGGTCAGTAAAACTGACATTAGTGGGGCTCATTTAGTTTCCAACACAAATGGTAGGAAGTCAAGGGAACTAGAGGGGACCACATTTATTACTCTTTTATTTACAAAAGTGATCTAATCTAATTAATATGGTCTAGAGATATGTTATTTTAATAATGGCATGTTATCACATTGCTTTAGTTTCGTTACTCTAGTTTCTAGCAAACAAACAAACTTTTTGAACTTGGAAACCTACTTTCTCTAGTTTTAGAAACTCGAAAGAAACTAGGTTTCCAAGTTCTAATAGTTTCTAGTTGTCAATCGCCCTTTATTATTATCTTGTTTTATGGTGGTTGTTGTTATATATAGTCTAAAACGTGTAGTGTGTTATCATGTTGTTGTTTCCGTACCCATGCAACATACTAACTATGTCATATTTGGACAGCCACCATCCATAGATCAGCAACAGAATCTTAAGGCAACTTTCAGTAAGAAGCTATCCTGCTGTGAACTTAAAAAGCTATTTGGCAATTGCAAACTTAAATGTTGCAACCATAGTTTAAACTGTAGATAGAAATGTTGTTTTATTTCACTTTTCATATAGACCGGCCAGAATTGGCTGAGATGGTAGTCTCAGATGATATTGGAAACGTTTAAAATCTTGTAAGCAAGAATGAAACGAAACCATTTTCAACAAGGCATGAGGGAAGATGGCACGATAAAAGGGCCGAAACTTCCAATTTAGTCACGGTAATACTTTCTAGAAGAAACAGATAGCTACCATGTGATAGATATGCAATCTAAAATCTACTTGCCTTATCAATGTGATTTGGTTCGATCTTTCTTGGAACCATTACGGGAGAGAATGAGAGGGAGAAAAGGATAAAATGGAAATATATTATGGAAGAGAAGGGATTTACTAAATATTTTTCAAAAGCATACGTGTTTGTTCTTACTTGTTTTAAACTAATGAAACTATGAAACATAAATTGATTCAAAGAGTAAAGTCTCCAATAGAGATCGAGACCAAGACCAAGAACTAAGTTTTGAATACTCGCCTAGACCAATACATATTTTGCTGAGCAAACGGGGAGACGCTCTTTCTTTCCATTACAGGAGAATAAAGGAAAACAGGAAAGTTTACATGGGAAATAATTCGGCTTGAACCTTACTTGATTTGGCCCTAATGTCAGGGACACTGAGCTAAGGTCACCATCATGGTGTAGACAATTATCCCATGCAAAGACTTGAGGAGAACTTTGATTCAATTCTGTCTATCGCACAAAAAGACGTATCTCACCAATTGATATAGGACTTATTCTCTTATGTATCTATTAAGATTAACCTAAACATTTAAATTTTGACAAAACACTAATTTGCTTAATTCACTACACAACCCTGGTTTGCCACCTCAGAAGATTGAACCCCACAACTAGCTACAGGTCCGCAATGCTATATATGCATAAATTAAGAAGAAAAAAAGCATCCCTTACAATAGACACTTGTATAAATGAATCAGCATGGCAATTAACTCTATGAAGCTAGTTCCATACCATCAAATCGCCACAGAAATTCACGATAACAATCTAAACCCTTTGTAAAGTTCACAACAGGATTCAAAGGATATAGCTGAAATTATGAATACCCACATCGTAAATACCCAAACTAGTGAACTAGGTCTAGTATATAGCTGATTGTGCGTGTTGGAATGTACACTTGACGAATTTTGAGCTAGTAGACAATTGTATCCTAAACCCAGTGTTTTAAGAGGCCCCCGCCTCGTCACCTAAGGCATCCACCTATGCGTTTCAGCTATCGCCTCGCAACCTAGGTAGCGCTTTGACCTGCCTTGACTTAAATCTGATCCGATTCATTTTTAATCTGGAATCTAACCAAGTCCAATAACTTAAAGCTATGTATATTATTATATTTAAAATATACTAAAAATGAGGAGATACAATATATTTTCCTTTATCCTCTTCATTCCCTTCTCTTTTGTGTATGTCTTAACACATCAAATCTTCTCATCCCTATTTCTGACTATGATGTCCATTGCCGTAAGACTCTCCCAGTTATCCCTATCTTTATATCTTACGCTCTCTCTCTCTCTCTCTCATTGTTTTTCTCTCTCTTTCAAGTTAGTGACACTCTTAGCGATTGTTTTTTCATTGAAAACTTCATCTAATTGATGTTAAAGTCTTACACGTGTGTATTTACTATTTAGTATACACAACAATATTTGCATGGAATGCTTATGATTTTTTAATTATACATTTATCATACCAATTAAAAGGAAACTACAAGGTGTTAGGGCATAAATCACAAACTTGCGTACGGACCTCCAACTTTAGTATCAAGACAAGTTGGTCTGTCCTAATTGAAAATCACTTCTTTTTTTCTTACTCATAGAGTGAGAATTGCTAACGACTTAGGACATCAAAAGTTCTAGTAAAGTACGTGTTTGGATTAACCTAATTACTACACACCCCAAAGTTTTAGACTTGAGACCCCGCCTAGCCTTTTAGGGCCCTGCCGCCTTAACAAGCTTGCTAAACCCTAAGATGGCGTCACTTAACCTTCTCATTATCAGAAGACGACAAGGGTGAGTTGAACTTGTGCGTCTCAAGAGGGTTGAAAAGGGACCTGCATGTCCTAATTGGCAAACTAATTCCTATGAAAAAAAATCTACTCACCCTTTACTTGTTTCCCCAAGACAAGGGCTTTTTAGGTCATGTTCATGTTGGATTGGGGTTCATCATGTTGAATATCGGGCATAAATCAAGATATCGAACATCCGTATCGGATTCCTTATATATAGATACCTCATACATAGGTAATAAAAATAATATATATGCATTATCTCAAAAGACACACACACATATATATATAGTCCCGGAGTGTGATTTTAAGATGAAAAACAAAGTTTTGGCAACACTTCGAGGAAGGTGCACAAATGAGATCCCGGAGGGATTCCGAGATACGAAATCAACTGTAACACTTCGAAGAAGGCACAAGTTAATTTCGTAGCAGCAGCGACGAATGCCCACAAAAATTTTCTGATTAGGTCACAAAAGATGAACAAAAAAGAGAGTTTTGTTCGGGTTACTGATCACCGAAGCTCAAAGCTAGATTCGCCCCACACGAATAGCTTCCAAAAACCAGCAAATTCAAAGATGAACTTTTGGAACACTCTGTCGAATACTCTTTTGACTCCTCGGATGGACAGAGTTGCGCACGCGGTTCTTTGTTTCTCTCTTGTCTGCTCTTGGATTTCGTAAGGAACTTGTAGAATAATACTCATTGAATGAGAGAGAGGAGAGAAACTTATATATTGTCAGTCCAGTAACCGTCCAGTATCCGAAACGTTCGGGACGTGTTAATACATGTTCGTGAAAGGAGGAACCATTTCGTAAGTATTCAGATTGTGAACAGACACGACGTGCGCGCTACAGCAATTTGCGCCAACTACGCCAACTGCGTACACGCACACTCGCGCACCCACACGCCAACTACGCCCGCGCGCACTCGCGCACCCGCGCACAACACGCACAGGGGGCGCTGCCCGCACTGCGCGCAAAAAGGCCGCACAAACTGGCCTCGCGAACGGGACGCACTAACTGGCTGCGCCATCTGACCACACGATCTGGTCGTGCCATCTGGCCGCGTCATCTGGCCGCACGAACGGACCGCGAACTGGCCACGCGAACGGGCGCACGATCGGCTGCGCAGAGGCTCGTGCAACGAGCGCAACTTAAGCGCACTATGCGCCTAGCGACGATGCTGACGTGCTAAGTACAAAGTGCGCCAACAAAACGCCACATTACGCCTCATAAGCCCATGAGCCCGAGCCCGAGCCCAAGTCTGAGTCCGAATCCGAGTCGCTAAGTCCCTACGGGGCTTAGATCCTAAGAAATTAATTCCAAGAGCATGACAAAAAGCATAAATGCTTTCTTTGTGGAATTAGCCTTCTTTTCACTAGAAAAATACCCCTGCATGGCACCCATGTGTCTCTTCACACCTCATGTGCATCTCTCCATACAAGCAAAGCTTATATATAGAGATACTAACCATTTGGCCTCGGCAATGTGGGACTATCTTTTTAGTCTTAAAGGCCAAACACCAACAATTCTCCACATATCTCTATATATATGGGTTGAGCGTTCCCCACAGTGACTGTCCATAATGCATTAGGATAGATGTCACTGACGACTTGAATCTTTCTGCATGGGTCAAACAACAGTATGATACAAGAATGGACTAAGCCTTGAATTCTGCACTATAGCTGCAATTCTTCCCACTCACACAATCTAGTCACATGTGCTTATGGCTGCACATGAAAGGCCATGTGCCAGCCTGATTTCGGTGTATGTATTTTGGGCATCCACAAGTTTACCTTCAAGAGACGGCCTACTATCTCTGTTCATACACTCTAGGTGAGTTCTTTATTAAAGAGACATGGCATGAAGCCTTGCGCTTCCTTGCGGTACTACGCCGCTATAACATGGCTTAAAGTCGAGGCATGGGAACCTCATCGTAGTGTCATGCTACTGTAGCATGAGGTCACAAGCCTCTCTGTAGTGTCAAACTACCCAGCATGAAGCTTTGCGCTTCCTTGCGGTGTTACGCCACGATGACATGACTTGCGTAGCCGAGGTTTTACCCCTACTTGGGTACCTCATCGTGGTGTCATGCCACTGTAACATAAGGACATCGTCCTCTTTGTAGTGCTGTCTACAACTCTTTAATCATACAACATTAGGCTACCTGCCTATATGCGGTGCTACGCCGCTGTGACTTGGCTCGCAAAGCCAAGGCATTACCCATACCTGGGAATCTCATGGTGGAGTCACCCAACTGTAGCATGGAGTTGTAACACTCCTTTGTAGTGATGTACTACCGTGCTTCCTGTAAAGCACAACAGGCATTCACTCTGCCTGAGAACTCATTAAGGTGTTTAAGCCATCCTCACCACAGGATCTGTTTCTCCGCAAAAAATATATAGTAGATAACAGTAGTTGTGAGTCCATATCTCTTCCATGTCACAGACTGTACCCACTGTTCCTGATATTTTTCCAGTTAGTGGTCCTCCTTTGAACCAAAAGCTAGATGCCTAGTAGATTTTTCTTTGAACTAATAGCATAAAACTTTATAGTAGGATTACAATAACTCAATATCAGAATGCCTTCAAGCCCATTTTACTTGCTGTGTCTTCGACCAGCTAGCGCTTGAGGTCCTTTGTGAACGGATCCGTCAGGTTCTCCTGACTCCGAACATCAATCTCTGCAATGATACCTCTTGATGAGATCGTGCACTGCTCTGTGCTTTAGTCGCACAGTTCTCTTTTTTCCGTTGAAGAGGTCATTTAATGCTACCGCAGCAGTCGCATGGTTGTCGCAGTATATAGGTATCGTCGATATCTGTATCCCAACCAATGGAAGATCATACATGAGCTCCCAAAACCATTCTGCTTCTTCTGCTGCGGAATCAAGTACAAAGAACTCAGATTCCATGGAGGAACGAGACAGCATAGTCTACTTCTTCGACTTCCACGATATAGCAGCTCCACCCATGGAGAAAATGAATCCACCTGTGGATCTCTCGCTCTCCACCTCTGAGAACCAGCTCGCATCACTGAAGCCTTCTACTACTGGCGGATCTCCACTGTAATGCAATGCATATGTATGAGTCTTCTTGAGATATCTCATTACCCGTTTACAGCTTTCCAGTGCTCAACGCCTGGGTTGCTCGCGAATCGACTTAGCATTTCCACGGCGAAAGCTATGTCAGGCCTAGTGGCAGTAGTAGCGTACATCAAACTCCCGATGACGCTTGCAAACTCCAGCTGTCTGACGCTTTTCTTCGAATTCGGCTTCAATTTCATGTCACACCTGTAAGGCGTATCGATCACTGGAAGATCCGGATACCCATAGCGTGTGATCATCTTCTTAATATAATGAGACTGTGACAAGGCCAGTCCAGTATCCGTCCGGATGATCTTGATGCCCAAGATCATATCAGCTTCCCCCAAGTCCTTCATATTGAACTTGGTCGAGATGAACTTCTTTGTCTCCGTGACACAGCCTATATTCGTACCTAGGATCAGCATGTCACCCACGTACAGACAAACGATTACACCTTTTCCATCAGCGAACTTCGTATAAACACACTTGTCCGTTTCGCTGACTCTGTAGCCATTTGACCTTATTACCTTGTCAAACTTCTCATTCCACATTTTGGGAGCTTACTTCAAACCATACAAGGATTTCACCAACTTGCAGACTTTGCTTTCAAGACCCTTGACGACAAATCCTTTTGGCTGTTGACCGTAAATCTCTTCGGTCAGCACGCCATTCAGGAATGTTGTGTTTACATCCATCTGATGTATCACCAACTTATGTATTGTTGCGAGAGCAATTAACATTATGATGGTGGTCATCCGGGCTACTGTGTTGACCCATTGGTCATGGTCAAACCTGATTTTAATAATTGATCAAACTCTGTCTCGATATACGGAACAACTCAGATGTTTACTCAAGACGTTTTGGACACTTGGACACTGATCAAAATTGGATATCTACTCAGTTCAAGACCGAAACTATGTTTGCCACTCGAGACTGTATTTCTTTATGCAATGTAATTTTTATTTTTATTGAGTCTAGGAATACATTGTACACCAAGTCATACTGGCAAATAGGCTATCCAAAATCGTTTTAAAAAATGACCTTTGTTTTGAAAAACATCTCTTATTTACAAAAGCTTCTGAAGGATTTCAAAAAGCCCAAAAATATTTTCTTAAAATATTCCTGACCAAATCCTGACTGAACTCGGCCAGAGTTCGGCCAGAGTGAACGTTATGTGAACGTTGGATTTTTGAACTTGGTCTCCCTTCAGTTGCGGATTGTTACATAGAGTTCTGTCCGAATTCTGCCCGAATTCTGCCTGAGTTCTGCCTTTGGAAAAACTATAAATAGAGAGAAATTCTGATCTTTTAAAATCACCCATTCACTTTCATCTCTTCTCTTCTAAAGCTTACGTTTCTTCCAATGAGTTTTCTAAAAAGCTTTCATTTTCAAATCCCAAGCCAGTTACAATTCTCTAGTCAATTTGTCGGTACGGCGCGGTCTAGAAGATTTCAGAGAAATTGTAATCAGAGGCTTGATTGAAGAAAGACTCTTCAAAAGTGAAGTTGGTCGAGTTCTTCGTATCAAAGCTCGCGTCTGTAGAAGTTGCAAGGACTTCGTATGAAAACTTGCGGGATTTTCCAATAGTGGATTCAACTGGAAGTTAGAGTTCTTCCGACTGGACTAGTCCTCACAAGAGGAAAACCAGTATAAATCGCTGCGTTTGCGTTTGCCTTCTGATCTCTCTTCTTTACAGTTATTACTTTGTGATTATTGATATTATTTCTGTGATCTAACTGCTAACAAGTTTTTAATTAGCAATATTCCGCTGCCTACTCTATTCCCCCCTCTAGAGTATTCTGCTTTACGACTTCGTTCCTACAATTGGCATCAGAACGGGTTATACAGGTAAAGCAAGGTAAAACTGCAGTTATATTTAATTGTTATATAAATCACAGCATTACACATGGCAACTGTGAAATTCATAAGTGAAGGCCAAGCCACAAACAGACCACTGTTTGACGGCACAAACTACACTTATTGGAAAACATGGATGAGGTTCGTCTTAAAATCTCTTGATTTTGACTTATGGTCTATAGCTATTGACGGCTACAAAAAGCCTCCTCGTATTACTGTTGAGAGAGTTTTAGTTGATAAACCACATGATAAATATACTGAGGATGAAAAGAAAAAGGCCAGTCTTGACGCACGTGCTATTAACGCTTTATTTTGTGTTTTAGATAGAACTGAATTTAATAGGGTGTCGACTTGCACAACATCAAATGAAGTGTGGAAACTTCTCGAAGTAACCAACGAAGGAACAACACAAGTCAAGGAGTCAAAGATCAGCAGACTTACTCAAGAGTACGAGACGTTCAAGATGAAGTCAAATGAATCCGTCACTCAGATGTTTACGAGATTCTTGGATATTGTAAATCTTTTGTCTTCATTAGACAAGGAATACAGTAGCCATAAGAAGATTCGCAAACTTCTACGAGCTCTCACGAAGAACTAGATTCCAAAGGCTACAACAATCATTGAAGGAAACGACCTCTCAACAATGTCTCTGAAAACACTCATGGGTAAGCTACTCACTCACGAGTTGGAACTTCAAGACTTTGAAGATGCTACACCAAAGGAGAAGTCAGAGAAGTCGATCGCTTTCAAAGCTCAACATAGAAGAACTGTCGAAGATGATTCTGATGACAGCGACTCTGACTCTGAAGATCAAGCTCTTCTGGTAAGAAAATTCAAGAAGTTCATGAGATTCAACAGAAGAACAAAAGACAACAACAACAACGAGGAAGATCATATTTGCTACGGATGTAAGAAGAAAGAACATATGAAGAAAGATTGTCCAACAGCATCATCATCAACAAGAAAAAGCAGCAAATATGACAAAGGCTACCTGAAGAGATCTACATCAAGGAAGTACGCCAATATAAGCATATGGCATGAGAGCGAAGCCAGCGATTCAGAAAACGAACAATCGGATGACGCTGCAAATGTATGCTTGATGGCTTGCGATTAGGTAACCACTAATCCTCTGTTTGATCCTTATGATGATTTCACCTTTGAGCAATTAGGAGAGGCTTTCAGTGACCTGTTAAATGACTACAGGAAACTGCGTAGTAAATATGAAACCTCTAAGAAGGTACTTAAAGAGTACAAAGATGAGATAGGAAGACTTACCGACCAACTAGCTGATGTTAGAAATAATGATTCTATTGAGCCTGGTGAGCTTTCCTCTATTAAGCTGTTGTTACACGAGACTATCAAGTTATCCGAAGAAAAAGACCAAACTATCATCCAGCTAAAGGAAGACCTATCTAAGGAGAGAGTGAATCTCCAGTGTGCACAAGTCAGAATGGAAACACTTACATCTGACTATACTAGATTATATGACACCTCCAAAAAGTTGAAAATCAGTTTAGAAAAACGGCCTGAAGTTGTTGCTTCCTATTCTAACACGTGTCAATTATCGAATCATCGGAACACACCCAAACCAAACATTGTCAGACCAAACCATACCAAACCTATGCCCAAGAAGACTAATAGGCATGCATTTTTCTATACTAGAAAACCAAAACATACCAATCATGCACCTCACACTACTTTCAACACTCAACATGCAAAATGTCATTATTGTGGCCTCATTGGTCATATATCCTCTGCATGTAGAATCAGAAAGTTAGTAGATCTAAATGTTTATGCATGGATACCAAAAACTAACATGTCATGACCCTACAAGAAATGGGTACCAAGAGTTTCATCTGCAAACTGTTTTGTAGGTGGAACGTCCTTCACATGCTAGAAGCAAATGGATCCTCGACAGTGGTTGCTCACGGCACATGACTAATGATGCATCATTATTCACAACACTGTCGAAGAAGAATAAAGAAGGATACGTCTCCTTCGGTAATAATTTAAGAGGGTACATAATCGGTATCGGTGACATTGGTAAGGCTTCCGATCCTGTGATTAAAGATGTATGTCTAGTTACCAAGTTAAAACATAATCTGCTCAGCATAAGTCATTTAGCTGATCACGGTTATGGCATTAACTTCGTTAAAGACAAATGTACTATAGTTGATCGCTCAACTGGTAGTACTATCTTTGAAGGTATCAGAGAAGACAACATATATGTTTTCTATCTGTTAGAAGATGCTAACAAAGCAGGTAGATGCTTGACGGCCAAGAGCATTGAGAGTCAACTATGACATATGAGACTCGGTCATGCAAACATGGACACAATTTCAAAACTATCCACAAAGAAGTTGGTACACGGCTTACCGGATATATCTTTCAAGAAGGATACGGTATGTAGCGAATGTGAAAAGAACAAAGTTACTCGATCCGTCTTTAAGTCCAAGAATGCTGTAATTACCACTAGATCTCTACAATTGTTGCATATGGACTTATTTGGTCCTAGTAGAATTGCTAGTCTAGGTGGTAAGTTATATGCATTTGTCATTGTAGATAATTTCTCTAGATACACATGGGTATATTTTCTTGCACGCAAGAACGATGCTTTGTCAGAATTCGTCACCTTTTGCAAGAAAGTACAGAATGAAAAAGGTTTTATGATTACTCGCATTCGTATTGATCATGGCGACGAATTTGAGAATGCAGAGTTCAAGCAATTCTGTGACACACACGGTTATTTGCATGAGTTTTCCTGCCCTAAGACTCCACAACAAAATGGAGTTGTGGAACGTAAGAACAGGACTCTATCTGAAATGGCTAGAATAATATTGAACCAGTTTAGTTTAGGGTTCTGATTCGACCTATATCGAAGAAGACTCCCTATGAGTTATGGTTTGATAGAACATCCATTGTTTCATATTTCAAGATATTTGGTTGTAAATGCTTTATTCTTAATACTAAAGACAACCTGAGTAAATTTGATGAAAAGGCCGATGAAGGTATCTTTTTAGGTTATACAGCAAAGAGCAAAGGGTAGAGAGTCTTCAACAAGAGAACCATGATCATCGATGAATCAATTAATGTCAAGTTTGATGAACTAAATCAACATTTACACCAAGTACAGCTACTGCAGAACCTTCCCACAAAGATGCAGAACCTTCACACCAAGCACCAGCTGAGTCTTCAAGCAAAGAAGCCGAAACCAGCAATCCTGAGGATATGCCAAAAGAGATGGGATTCTTGGCAGATCATCCAAAGGACTTAGTAATTGGTGAGATTACCAAGGGTGTATGTACTCGTTCCTCTAATAAAGATATAGCTTCTTATGTTGCTTTTGTTTCACAGCTTGAACCCAAAAACATTGAAAAAGCATGTAGTGATAATTTTTGGTTAGATGCTATGCAAGAGGAATTAAACCAATTCGAACATAATCAAGTTTGGGAACTTGTTCCCAAGCCCATTGATCATCCGGTCATTGGCACCCGTTGGGTATTCCGAAACAAACTGAACGAGAATGGTTTAGTGACTCGTAATAAGGCTCGACTCATAGCTCAAGGATACAATCAAGAAGAATGTATCGACTACGGTGAGACTTATGCCCTAATTGCGAGATTAGAATCCATTCGCATGTTATGTGCATTTGCATGTTTTCATAATTTCAAGTTATTTCAAATGGATGTTAAAAGCGCATTTTTGAATGATTTTATAAAAGAAAAGTTTATGTAGCTCAACCTCCAGGTTTTACTGATTTCAAAAATTCTGATTATGTTTTCAAGTTGAAGAAAGCCTTATACGGTTTGAAACAAGCCCCTCGTGCTTGGTACGATCGTCTAAGCTCTTTTCTCCTTGACAACGGCTTTTCAAAAAAGGAAAGGTTGACACTACACTGTTTATAAAATCGTTGAATAACAATCTTCTTTTGATTCAAATCTATGTAGATGATATTATTTTTGGATCCACTGATGAATCTCTTTGTCAAGAATTTTCAAAGTGTATGCAGAATAAGTTTGAGATGAGCATGATGGGAGAGCTGAAATTCTTTCTCGGACTGTAAATCAAACAAACCAACAATAGGACTTTCATAAATCAAGTAAAGTACACAAAAGATTTATTAAAGAAGTTCGACCTGGAAGCAGTCAAACCACTTAGCACTCCAATGGCGATTTCAACAAAGCTTGATATTGATGAACAAGGCAAACCCGTCGACATACGTAAGCATCGAGGTATGATCGGTAGCTTACTGTACTTAACTGCTAGTCGACAAGACATTATGTTTAGTGTTTTCTTGTGTGCACGTTTTCAAGCCAATCCTAAGGAATCACATCTGTGCGCAGTTAAGCGTATCTTCCGATACCTTAAAGACACTTCTTCTGTCGGCTTATGGTATCCTAAAACCACGTCATTTGACCTAACCGGTTATTCTGATGTTGATTTTGCCGGATGCAAAGTAGATAGAAAAAGTAACAGCGGCACATGTCATTTCCTAGGAAAAGCCCTAGTCTCTTAGTTTAGCAAGAAGCAAAATTCTATCGCATTATCAACAACTAGGGCTGAGTATATCGCCGCAGGACGTTGTTGTGCACAAATTTTGTGGATGAAGCAAACTTTAGAAGACTTTGGATTACATTTCACACACGTACCCATTTTCTGTGATAACACTAGTTCTATTAATTTGACTAAAAATCCAGTATGTCACTCTCGTACTAAGCATATCGAGATTCGACATCATTTTCTTAGAGATCAACAAAATGGAGATATAGACCTTGTATACATAGATACACAGAATCAATTGGCTGACATTTTCACAAAACCTCCAGCGGAAGATCGTTTCAATTATTTACGTCAAGAATTAAGAATTTTAGATGTCAATAATATTAATTAATTTTGTTTTATTAATTAATTTATTCAATACTCAATAACTTTTTTCGAAACAAGCCTACAAAGAGTCTGTCTGTCACCACGACTACGGTCGAAGCGAACCGGTACTTAATTGTTCCCCGGTGAACACCCATTAGCTGGGACAGTACTCCTACAGCTAATCTGAAACAGATGCTGAGTAAAGAAAGTTAATTTATAAAATAATATTAATTATATTATTTGAAGTTTAAAATTACTAAACTTTGAATTAAATATTTGAAATGAGTTGATGAAAAGGATATGGTCCACAAATTTTTTTTAAAAAAAACCAGGAGAACCCTAGGCGAATTCGGCCCGAGTTCGGTCCGAATTCGGCTAGAGTTCTGTTGGTGTTGTAAGTTTTTAAGTCAGAACCCGAGGTCTTCTCCTCTTTATCTCTTCCAAACTATTTCATCACAGCAGCAGCAGCAGCAGCAGCCGAAGAACCCCCAAATCCTAGCTATTTTCCACTCCTTTTCTTCCAATCTACGTGGAGAGTTCCTTCCAAAATTTGGGTTCGTGCGGAGAATCGCGTCCTCTACAACATACTTGATTCTCGAAAGGTATAACTCCTTCTCTCCTCCACTTTCAAATTCCTAGGGTTACCTAGTTTTGGGAAAGAATGCCTAAGGGATTCAATCCTTTCAAGAGGAAGAAGACTAATGCCAGTGAAGAGGCATCGTCTTCCGATCCGAACATGGATTCACTCTTTTTCCCGGTCCAATCGGGTGACGGCGTGTCGGATGAGTTTTACTTCAAAACTCATGACCAAGCTTTGCTTTGGTATGCCGACTTTGCTATGCGTACAATATGCACAGGCGCTCCGATTAAATGGACTGTATTTCCAGATCACCGTCCTTTGTTTGAGGCATTAGGGTTACACCGTCTCGTTACCCAACAATTCCATATAGCTACTAATGCCCTTAGACTATTCTATTGTAACTTCGTGTTAGACACTTCTACCGCAAGAACTCGTGTTGGCGGGATCGATATTGAGTTTGATGATGTGTTGCTAGCGGAAATCCTTAGTATTCCAAACGAAGGTGTCCCGCTCGATGACATCACCGACTTCGACTTTCCCGGCGGCACGACTCTTGTTAGTTTCAATAATGAGCTTTGTGCGCCAGCACGTGCTCGTTCTGGAAAGTTCAAGGCCAATAACTTGAACTTGTTTAACCATGAGTTACATCGCATCATCTATTCCACTATTCTTCCGAAATCCACTTCAAAAGATGATCTCACTGCACTAGAACTCTCTGCCATCTATCACATTCTTAAGGGGATTCATTTTTCTGCCCCAAAGACTATCATCCAGATGATAGAAAGATGTCGCGAAGAGAACGCAATCTCTCTTATGTGATGCTTATCCCTCGCATCTTTCAGCGTTTTGATATCGACTTATCCACTTGCTCTGGACCCTGAGCCCAAGTTTCTCAAGCTTTCTCGTCATAGCATTGTCACTGCTCCTCCACCTCCTGCACCTGCTCCTACTGCACCTGTTCCTCCTCAGACCTACCCTATGACTTTTGAGGGTATCCATCAGCACCTCTCGGATTTGCAGACTTTCTTTGTTGATACTTCCAAGGAGCGTGAGTTCCGTGACGTGACTCGGTTCCAGGCTATTGCCAACTCGTTTGCCAATCTCCGATTTGCTCAGACGGGTCATTCTGCTAGCTCTCTTCCTAGAGACCCTACTGTATCTGGTTATCGAATTGAGGATGAGGCGGTCCATTCTCTGTTCCAGACAGGGAACGCTTATGATTGGTATCGTGGTTCTGGTGCTACTCCACACACCTCTGGAGCTGGCACATCTGGAGCTGGTCCATCCGGACATAGTGGACATGCTGGCAATGCAGATTATGATGATGACGATGAGGATGATATGTGATTTGTCGTACTATTGAGACTGATTTTATTGTCTTTGTTTACTTGGAAATGCTCCGACATTCCAAGCTATTATCAGTAATCTTATTTGGTTGTGATTTCTTGTGTTACTTTTGTCTGGTGAACATGTTATATATTTTCTTCAGCATATTTTATTCAGTTTAGCATTTTTCTCATAGCATTATCTTTTATTATGCTTCCATTTACACTGTCTGTGACATTTATACCATGCCTGTGATAAAAATTTTTATATCTATATTTTGTGTTTCTTCACTGATTGGTACTTATGCATATATTGCGGGGGAGCTTTCTCTTTTGCAATTATTTTGCTAAGTGACAACGGGGGAGAAATAAGATCTAACATCTTCGATCTGTAAGTATACAGGATATGAACAATCTACAGGAACAATTTTTTTTGGTACATTATATCGGTACAATTTATTTTGATAAAGACCAAAGATGTTATATCGGTCAAGGTTTGTCAATTATCAAAATGGGGAAGATTGTTGGCCCATTGGTCATGGTCAAACCTGATTTTAATAATTGATCAAATTCTGTCTCGATATACGGAACAACTCAGATGTTTACTCATGACGTTTTGGACACTTGGACACTGATCAAGATTGGATATCTACTCAGTTCAAGACCGAAGCTATGTTTGCCACTCGAGACTGTCTTTCTTTATGCAATGTAATTTTTATTTTTATTGAGTCTAGGAATACATTGTACACCAAGTCGTACTGGCAAATAGGCTATCCAAAATCGTTTTCAAAAATGACCTTTGTTTTGAAAAACATCTCATATTTACAAAAGCTTCTGAAGGATTTCAAAAAGACCAAAAATATTTTCTTAAAATATTCCTGACCAAACCCTGACAGAACTCGACCAGAGTTCGGCCAGAGTTCGACCAGAGTGAACGTTATGTGAACGTTGGATTTTTGAACTTGATCTCCCTTCAGTTGCGGATTGTTACATAAAGTTCTGTCCAAATTCTACCCGAATTCTGCCAAAGTTCTGTCTTTGGAAAAACTATAAATAGAGAGGAATTATGATCTTTTAAAATCACTCATTCACTTTCATCTCTTCTCTTCTAAAGTTTACGTTTCTTCCAAAGAGTTTTCTAAAAAGCTTTCATTTTCAAATCCCAAGCCAGTTACAATTCTCTAGTCAATTTGCCGATACGGTGCGGTCTAGAAGATTTCAGAGAAATTGTAATCAGAGGCTTGATTGAAGAAAGACTCTTCAAAACTGAAGTTGGTCGAGTTCGTCGTATCAAAGCTCGCGTCTGTAGAAGTTGCAAGGACTTCGTATGAAAACTTGCGAAATTTTTCAATAGTGGATTCAACTGGAAGCTAGAGTTCTTCCGACTTGACTAGTCCTCACAAGAGGGAAACCAGTATAAATCGCTGTGTTTGCGTTTGCCTTCTGATCTCTCTTCTTTACAGTTATTACTTTGTGATTATTGATATTATTTCTGTGATATAACTGCTAACAAGTTTTTAATTAGCAATATTTCGCTGCCTACTCTATTCACCCCCCTCTAGAGTATTCTGCTTTACGACTTCGTTCCTACATACTGGAGCATACGTATCGAAGTAGTCAATCCCCTGCTTCTGAGAGAACCCTTTGACTACTAGCCTAGCCTTAAACTTGTCAATAGTTCCATCTTCTTTCATCTTCTTCTTGAAGATCCATTTGCATCCGATGGATTTCACTCCTTCAGGAAGATCAACCAACACCCAAGTGTTATTAGAGATGATTGAATCAATTTCATTATCGATCGCCTCCTTCCAGAAAATAGTGTCTATGGTCTTCATCGCCTCATCATAGGTAAGCAGATCTGCGTCCAGATGATAGGTGACAAAGTCATCTCCGAAATCCTTCGGTCTCCTCACTCACTTAGTTGACGGCTCAGCGAGTTCTGGTTCAACAGCTGTTTCGGCAACAACAACTTCTTCATTGGAAACTTTAATTTCCTGCGCACCCTCATTATTCTCCGGAATGTCCGCAAGAACAATGTTCTTGTGCCTTGCAAATTTATCTTCAAAGTATTCTGCGTCGCGAGATTCAATGATATGATTTGATTCAATATCAAGAAATCTCTGAGCATCACTCTTCTCGGCATATCCCAAGAAAATCGTCTTCGTAGTCCTTGTCCCGAGCTTCTGAATCTTTAGATCTGGGAGCTTCACATATGCCAGACACCCCCACACTCGAATGATATTCAAGTTAGGTCTGACTTTGAACCAGAGTTCATCAGGAGTGATGTCCGAAGTTGCATATTGTGAGAATTGTCTCACTGTATCGGTATTTATATACAGATACGTATTTTTGTATTGTGTTTTGTATTTTCTTGATTTTCGGAACGCTTTAAAAAATTTCCAACTTATAGATTTTTTCCTTGACCGGCATACCGCCAGTATACCAGTGTATACCGACGTCATACCTATCACTCCCATTTTTTGTTATACGTATTTTCAGTGTACGTATACGGATTTCTGATATTTGTTAGGTGATCCGTGTTTTGACTTATCTTTCTTAGCCTTGCCTTGGTTTAATCTTGTACTTGGTTTATTTCGGTTTGGTTTAACTTGGCATGAGTTGGTTTGGGTTGGGTTGAGATGAGAAGGGTTTTGTATAAAAACCAACTTCTCTCTCCTCCATTCATTTCATTTACTCCTTTTCCATTTACTCCTCCAAAACCTAGGCAAGTACATCTTGCCAAATCTTGAACAATGTTATTTTTGTTTGTTCTATTCTGTAAAACCCACAACCTGGTTTTCTGAAATTTTTGGATAATTGGAATTGTTGCATTTTTTGGGATAATTGTCAGATTTTGTTTTGGCAGCACAGTCCTAAACTTCCAGCTAGAATTTTAGTCTTATTATTATTAGTAGTAGTAGTAGTCAGTTAGGAAAATTCTATTTTGAAAAAAATGATTATTGGATTCTTGATTGTTTGCCAGTCCCAATTCCGTGTCCGGGGTTCAACTCCGACCCCGAGCAACCCGAACCCATTCTATTAATAAAAAAATAATAAATAATAACAAACAAATTCACTCACTCACTCAACCCTCTCCCGTACTCACAGGACCACTCTCCCCCCACGTTTACCCATTTCCCATATTCCTCACCACCTTTCAATTTCTACAACATACTAAGCTTTAACCACCACCACACTCACCCACCAGCATCATCTTTCCTTTTTCCCCCTTTCACTCACACTTTCCCCAAGCCCCACCGCGTGGTTCCCGCCCGCGCGACAGCCCCGTCGGCCGTCCCTCGGCCGCGCGCCGCCTTACGGCCCCCTCTGTGCGCTAGCGCGCCGTCCAGGCCGCTTCCAGGCCGCACGAGCGCTTGTGCGTCGCTCCCCGCGCCACCCAGCAACTTCCCACGGCCGTGCCCTAGGTCGCCTAACCCGAGCTCCGCCAACCCCCTACTCGCGCCCCGCCGGCCGCTCGGCCAGGTCCGCCCGCGACCCCCGGCGGCCTTCCGCCCGCGCACGCCCCGAGGCCGCGCCCCGGCCAGCGCCCTCACGCGCGGCCTCCCTCCAGCGCCTCCGGCGTCTCGCGCCCAACTCCGCGGCTCCCGATCTCCGCCCGGCGCCTTCCTCGGCCGCGTCTCCTTCGGCCGCGCCCCTCGGCCACTGTCCGGCGACCCCCGACCCGCTGTCCGTGCCCGGCTCCTATCCAGCATCTCTGGTTGCGTTCCGCGGCCTCGTGGACGCTCTGTTTCGGGACTGCTGTAGTTTCGGGTTTTCCGATTCTGCGTTCCGAGCTGCTGTCTCAGTATTCAGGATTTTTTCGTGCTTGCGAGGATTATTCTCTTTATTATCATCTAAGAGCTCTAGCCGAGCACCCGAGGTAATTTCCGTATCCCTGTGTCCCTCCCGTAGGTAGTCTGTGATGACGCGGTCTCGACCCCGTTGCGGGGATCGTTTCGACTCTATTGCGGAGATATACGCGACATTCGTCGCGGCGGTATATTTCGGTAGTTCGGTTTTACTCTAGATGCGTACGTTTCCGATTAGTTTCGGTTACGGTTCGGTTTTATATTTATGCCGGCTTTTATCTTTATTGTGTTGGTTGTGGGATATAATTTCTGTGTGGAATATTATTATGGATGGTTTGGGTTGTTTCCCTGGTTTGGGATATTGTTTATGTTGACTTTTGGCACCGTCCCAGGATTGGGTTGTCCCAATTACAGAGGAGATGTTGCCCAAATTTTCGGAAAAGTTTTCAAAAATAAAGTATTTTAAAATGGGATTCTATTTACAAATTCGATATTTTGCAAACGAATTACAAAAGTGGTTTTGTCGATTTGGAAGTGGATTTTGGAGTTTTGTATCCCCGTTAGGCGACGACCGTATCGGTCGGATGAGCCTCGGCGAAATGCAAACGCTACAGGATATCATGTATGTTGAGGCGTTAGCCAGCAACATGAGATTGCAAGACCAAGTCTGAGACCCCTTTCCTATTTTTCATATTTAAAATTTATTTAGAACTAGTACTGGCCTTTTAGCATTCTGGTTGCAGGGCTACGGCCTACTGTTTGGACCGTTCGCGGCACTCAGAGCTCGCATTAGGAATTATTTAATTTATGTAAATAATTGTAAAGGGCATAAGCCCAGTTTTCCTTTATTTCTCTGCGACCATGTATTGTGTAGCGTAGCTTTTTATTATTTTTCTGGATGTTGATTTCGTCGTTAAAAACGCGTAGAATTTAAAATGGTTATTTATTTTATAAATAAATTAATAAAGTTTTCTCATAATAAATAATCTAGTAATTTAGCAATTCACATGTTTTCTCGTATAAAAGAAAAAGCCTAATTTTATATATGTATATATTTAAAATACAAAATTTTACCAAATTAACCGGTAATTGCTATTTTTCCCAATTAAACAGTAACCGACTTATTTAATTAAAATGATAAACGAACGTAGATTGCGACGCTAGATTTTCGGTAGATTATTAAATAACTTAATACCTGACTAGGGTCTACTTCTAGAGATTGTAACTAGCAAACCTAGAATGGTTTCATTATGGTTCTAAGCCAAGGTTCTCAACTGTAGGATCTCGGAGACGAACTTGACTTCCTCCTCGGTACCAACATTCCCGATCCAGTCAATTAACAGAGGCAAGTTACGGTTATGTTTTCTTGTATTTTATTTAGTAATTGTCAAGTTGCATGTTTAAACCACATTGCTACACGGAACCCTCTCCTAGGGTTCAGATATTGATTGATATAGATTGTGGAGATTGGGGGAATAGTGTAACGTTTATGGCCAATACCCCCCATATTGCATGATTGTGCGAGCTTACCCATCTTACACACGGGGATAAGTCGTATCGCGTCGCTAGGACGCTATTGTATAACCCAAGCCGGTTATAGACGATTACACATTCAAATCACATTGTTTTTAATTGTTAAAATTGCTAGAAAATATTATTTCAACTGTTTAGCCTGCACTTTTCCATTATTACTTGAAATATGAGATACATATTCGTACTTGTTCCCTCCTGACTGGAGACTACATTTTTAGGTGACATTGAGGATGCTGAGTTATTGTACAATAGCTACTATGATCCGGTTTTGTACCCTGTGGTGTTGCCGGAGTCCCCCTTAGAGAACGCAGGACCTGAGGCCGACAAGCCGACCGCATAGCTAGTCGTTTCCAGTTTCTAGTTTTATTGTTTTAGAATTTTGTTAATTTGAATTCAGCACTTTATTTCAGTTCTTTCATTTCCAGTTGTACTTTTCAATTGTTGAATAAAGTTTTAAAATTTTCGTATATTCGAGTTGTGACAAAATATAGATGTTGTTGTGAATACCTGCATATAGAACAGCTTACTGCCGCCGTCTCACAACGGTGCAGACTGGGCATGATCCGGTTCGACCCAATAATTTGGGATCGGGTCGTGACATATTCTCTTCCTTTCATGATTCTAAGCCTTTTTAGAACTTGGAGTTTTCGGTTTTAAAACTTACATTTTTGTAGATCTAAGTTTGTAACTTTTCTTATTTTTCTTGGTTTTGATCTCTTAAACTTTGTTATTTTCGAAAACTAATGGTTTCATGTTGTAGGAAATTTTATTCTACCCAATTTTGACTTTTGAACCACTTATTTTCGATTTATTTTGACTTAGTTATGTCGTTTTCTTGTTCATGGGTTCACCACACCTTTTGGTGCTGTCGGGACGATGAACAGTGTCGTGCGCAGTGTTTTCGCTGCCGCGCGCCTGCGCGTCGTGCTTGCGCGCAACGTGCGCTGTGGGCACTTTTGCCCTCGCGAACATTGCAACTTGCGCGCCGCGCGCCCGCGCATTTTTCTATCGCGCGCCCGCGCGCCGTGCTTGCGCGCAACATGCGCCGTGGGCACTTTTGCCCTCGCGCGCAGCGCAACTTGCACGTCGTGCGCCCGCGTTTTTCTGCCGCGCGTCGTGCTTGCGCGCACCTTGCGCCGTGGGCGGTTTTACCTGCGCGCACAGATTGCCTTGAATGGCTATTTTTGCTTATTTAAGCTATTTTGTAGCTAAAATTTTGAAAAACTCAAAACATGAAAGTTGTAGATCTTTGTCTTGGCTTCAAGAATCTTCTTGTTTCACTTTAATTGGAGTTCATATGCGATTGATAATTTCAATCATAGTTTTGATCTTTTGGCATATTTTCTGTACTTGACGTTTTTGAGGTTTCCTTCGACTGTAATAAATTCTTATCATGATTAGATGATTTTGTACAGCCAGAGAATAATTGTACACCCTTTATACACCTAACACTAGCACAGATTCAATTTTTGTTTTATGTCAAGTAGTATTTTTTATTTATTTCTTCTTCCATGCCATGATACGTCTTTTATCTAATTCTTTCTACATGCGATCCTTATTGTCATGTTTGCTTATTCTTAGATTGTGGTCCGTCGGGGTGCACTCATGATTTATGTCTCTTCTTTGCTTAATCTAGATAGTGGCCCGTCGTGGTGCACTCATGCTACACGTCTCTTCTCTGCTTATTCTAGATAGTGACCCGTTGTGGTGCACTCATGTTACATGTCTTTTCTTTGTTTACTAGATAGTGACCCGTCGAGGTGCTCTCTTGAACATGTCTTTCCTTGCTTACATGATAGTGGCCCATCGAGGCGCACTCTTGACAAGTACTCTTTACATGACAAGTAAACCTAAAACCTGACATGCTTAATCAAGATGCTGTTGCGACGGCTATCCTCCTTTTCTAATGTAACTCTTTTGGATACCGTGGTTGAATGTATTGTGTATGCGTGAACAAGCTACATGTCTCGTCTGCATCATGTCTAGGACATGAATTCCTGGTTGTCACGGTCAGGAATTCATACTGAATCTGACTAGATTAATGACTAATCAAGTAGTTCATATAGAGAGATTTCACAGTTACAGACGATCCCGTTATCTGGGCGCCTCAAGTGGACTTGTAACCTGCCGACGAGTAGGGCGCATTTCCAGCACACTGTCATGTGTTGCACCAATCAAGCTACCTGATAACTCTCTTAGGGTACATTTGTCTCCTGGGCGATGTATCCACTATTATATATACATAGGATACATTTGTCTCCTGGGCGATGTATCCACTATAAATTCTTGTAACTTGCGTCTGGATAACCTGGATAGCTACAGGGCTTGTGACTGCCGGAACATCTCATTGCATCTTATTAGTAACTGGGCTTGTGATAACCCTAGTTAGTTAACGTATCAAGCCGTACTCATTGCTTGGTCGTGATTGATGGATGGAGTCAGTCTAGTCCAGTTTTGTCTAGGCAGTGTCCGTATGTTTATTTCAGTACATCATTTGTTATGCTTTACTTTTGTCGATAAATGATTATAGACTAAGTTCTGCTCAGGAGGAGGGTTACAACCCCGGTCCTTGTTTGATTTACGTGCTGTAACTTGGCTTCCGGAATAGTTCTTAATCATCTGGTCATTTGTCGTCCTATTCAGTACTCACACGCTATACATAATCCCTATGTTGTATATTGATTAGAGACTAAGTTCTGTTCAGGAGAAGGATTACAACCCCGGTCCTTGTTTGGTTTACGGGTTGTAACTTGACTTTCGGAATAGTTCCTAAGTCATCCTATCACCGTCGTTCTATATAGTTCTCACATGCTCTAGTTACCTCTCATGCTCACAAGTCCAGTTATCTCACAAGTCGTACATGATCCCTATGCTGGGTCACCATGTTTTCATGACCCGGCTATCTCACATGCTTACATGACCAGTTGATTTTATATATTCTCAAGCTTTCGTTTACTTAGCATGTCTACACTTTACATCATGTCACATGTTAATTACTTTACGTCACATGATGTTTTACTTATTGTCTTTTCTATTCTCGGGATAAGTGCATTGGTAGTGCATGAGTCTCGATCCACATCTACTTATTTGTATCTCTATCCATTGCTATGTTAGTTATTGCTAGTTTTAGTTCATAAGTTTGGCTTCCTTTGTGGTACTTGCTATTTGGGGTCTGACCCCACTGGTTTTGTTTGGCCAGATCTAATAGAGGAGCCCGAAGGATCTTCCGTACCATCTACTCGACGGTGACCATCCGGAGCACCAGAGTACCTGAGTGGGTTTCTTGTTTCATTCTCCCACTTGATATGTACATTATTCTTTTGTGGCGTTTAGCCTCCGAGCACGTGTTTAGCTCGTGTTTTGGTTCTTGACATTTAGCCTACGGGCCAAACATGATGTGCGTATTCTAGACTATAGCTAGAGCTTATCATGTATGACTATTGCTCTTACTAGTTCTCCATTTTGTATTACTAGCTTCATGATCATCCATGTATATATGGTTTGGGACGCTTTACTATTGTATGTCTGATGATAATACTTCTTGTACTTTGTATAATTGCATGTGATTGAGATACCTAGGATTGCTTGACCTAGGATCGACTGTTGGCTTGTAGAAGTAACCCCTATGTCTTGACAGCTTATACGTGATTTCAGAGTACTGGCGTACTTTGGTATTACGTAGCTGGCCTTGTCCGTCCCCACTTGCTAGTATTCTGGTTCTGGGACGTGACACATGCGGCACTCTATTCAGAATAAAAGTGACCGTCAATGCAGCTTCTCCCCAATAGCACTTTGGAAGAACCGCAGTCAACAACATTGAGTTCACTATTTCTGTTAATGTTCTGTTCTTCCTTTCTGCTACTCCGTTAGATTGAGGAGAATACGTAGCAGTAGTCTCGTTGATGATTCCATGTCCTTTGCAGAACGATGCGAATTCATGAAACTCACTTCTTAATCTCTTGAGTTGTTATCCAGTTTGTCGTTCAGCTTCGGCCTTGAACTCTTTGAACTTCTCGAACGCTTCGTCTTTAGACTTCAGCAAGTAGACGAACGCGTATTTTGAGAAGTAATCGATGAAAGTTATGAAATACTTCATCTCGACTTTTGTAGAGAATTGTTTGAAGTCATAGATATCGGAGTGTACCAACTCCAGAAGATCTGTGCTTCGATTAACCCGATGAAAGGGTTTTCTTTTGAACTTCGTCTGAGCACATACTTCACATTTCTCTATCTTATCCCTACATTTGGAGATAAGTCCTAGACTAGACATTTTGTTTATTCTCTTACAATGAACATGTCCTAGTCTATTATGCTACAACTCAAGAGTATAATCAGAATGAGCGATTGCATTAATTTCATTTAACTGATTTACAAGCTAAAGTTTAAACATCCCTTCGGTATAAAAGGCTTTTCCGAAGTATGTTCCTTTTATGGACATCACCATCTGGCCAGCATTGATGTCCATCCTTAGGCCTGCGTTACAGAGTAGGCCACCAGAGATCAAGTTCTTTGCAATAGCAGGTACATGCTTCACTCCTTGAAGCGTCAGAAACTTTTCTGAAGTCAGCCTCAACACCACCGTCCCGATCCCTTGCACTTCAGCTTGTGCCTGGTTTGCCATCATAACATTTTCAGAGGTTGGTATGTACGTGGTAAACCATTCCTTGCTAGAGCAGACATGGCAGGTGGCACCAGTGTCTACCCACCAGTCAGAGGCAGCCCCTACCGTAGTGACATGAGCAATCATAGCAATTACGTCAGTAACCATGAAAACCTTACTAGGCTCACCTTGCTCTGACTGCTTGGGCTTGGATCTGCATTCACTCTTGTAGTGGCCCTTCTTGCCGCAGTTAAAGCAAGTCACATTGGACTTTGGCTTCTGGTGCTTGAAAGAAGACCCCTTCACTTTCAAATTAGTTTGGTCCTTCTTCTTGTTGTGGGAAAGCCACCTGCTTTCCCTTGGATTCCTTCGTCTGAACCAAGTTGGCCTTAGTCATCTGCTTGGACAGAGTGTCAACCTTCAGTTGAGCCCTCATCTGGTCCTCAACATAAATTTCTTGCAAGAGATCTTCCAAACTGATCTCCAGTTTCTTTCTATGCATATTCGCATAGAATTTGCTCCATCTAGCGGGAAGCTTGGAGACGATCTTTCCAACAACGAACTTGTCGTTGAGGGGCATCTCCTCATCTTCCAATTCCTGACGCAACTTCAAGAATTTCTTCACCTGAGGCAGCATCGTCTTCTCGTCTTTAAAGAGCCATTTGTGATATTTCTCGACGATAAATACCTTGCTCCTGTTCGTATCATCCTCATAGAGTTTCTCCAAAGACTCCCATATTTCTCTGGCATTAGTCTTCTTAGAATAAGATTCTACCAGAGAGTCCTCCATAGCATTGAGGATCAGAAGCCTACAGAGACTATTTTCCCTCTTCTATTTGGACAATTTGGCATTAGCAGTAGCAATTGCGGCCGCAGTCCCATTTTCTGGAACCTTCGGTTCTTCCTCAATTAATACGTGGTCGACGTCTACGAGTTGAAGATTGAGGCTAACCTTCCTCTTCCAGACTTGGTAGTGCTCTCCATCGAATTTTTCTAATTTGTTAAAGTTGGAATCGATGAGTGCAGCACAAGAGTTTTCCATCTTGTAAATCTAGCTTTGAGATTGTTAATCCCGGGGCATGATTTTAAGATAAAAAACATAGTTTTGGCAACACTTCGAGGAAGGTGTACAAATGAGATCCCGGAGGATTCCGAGATACGAAATCAACTGTAACACTTCGAAGAAGGCACAAGTTAATTTCGTAGCAGCAGCGACGAATGTCCACAAAAAGTTTCTGATTAGATCAGAAAAAATGAACAGAAAAAAGAGAAAGTCTTGCTAGGGTGACTGATCACCGGAGCTCAAAACTAGATTCGTCCCATACGAATAGCTTTCAGGAACCAGCAAGTTCAAAGAAGAACTTTTGGAACACTATGTCGAATACTCTTCTGACTCCTCGGATGGACAGAGTTGCGTGCGCGCTTCTTTTTTTCTCTCTTCTCTGCTCTCTGGATTTCGTAAGGAACTTTTAGAATAATACTCATTTAATGAGAGAAGAGAGAAACTTATAAGTGTCAGTCCAGTATCTGAAACGTTCGGGACGTGTTAATACATGTCCGTGAAAGGAGAAACCGTTTCATAAATGTTCAAATCGTGAACGGACACGACGTGCGCGCTACAGCAATTTGCGCCACCTGCGCCAACTGCGTACGCGCGCACTCGCGCACCCGCGCACAACGAGCACAGCGCGCGCCGCCCCGTTTTGCGCAAAGTGTACTATACACCTAGCGACAAAGTGCGCCAACAAAACGCCACATTACGCCTCATGAGCCTATGAGCCCGAGCCCGAGTCGCTAAGCCCCTACGGGACTTAGTTCCTAAGGAATTAATTCCAAGAGCATGACAAAAAGCATAAATGCTTTCTTTGTGGAGTTAGACTTCTTTCCACTAGAAAAACACTCCCACATGGCACTCATGTGCCTCTCCACACCTCATGTGCATCTTTCCATACAAGCAAAGCTTATATATAGAGATACTAACCATTTTGCCTAGGCAATGTGGGACTATCTTTCTAGTCTTAATGGCCAAACACCAATATATATATATATATATATATATATATATATATGATATACATAAAAACGATGGTGGAGGCACGCGATTTCTCTGGCGATCGGGCTAGGGTTAGGGCTTCCCCCCCCCCCCCCCCCCCCGCGGCCACCTGACCCCCTTGCCGGCGGGGGGAGGAAGGGCGGAAAGAAGGGGGGGCTGGGCCGCCTCCCCAGGCCAGCGGCGGCGCCGCCCCAGGCCACGTGGGAGGGGCGGGACTCCCTGCGGGAGGGACGGCCGGATCCTCCCGACGAGTGGACGCCACCGACGACCTCCAAGGAGGTAAGGGGGGCGGGATCCTCTGGGGTGGGGGGGTCAGGCGGACCCCCCGGCGCGGTTGCTGGCGGCAGCCCCCCGGTTGGCGGCGGTGGGGGGGCTGGATCGGGTGTGGGGGGGTCGGGCGGACCCCCCGGAGCAGGGGTAGGCGGAGGCGACCCCCCTCGGGTGGGGACAGTGGCGAGTTCCCCTATCGGGAGTGGCGCGGATTCAATTCCAAGCCCCCCGGTTTTCGAATTCGGTGCTGGCCTTAGTTCGCAGGGGAATCAGAAGGATGGAGGAGGGTGGACTACGGTGACGCGGCGTCGGACGGTGAAAACAGGGGGGAGGACCGGTGGTGGTCAGGGTCATGTTCGGAATTGGCACCAGGATGAAGGTCGTCAGATCGGATCAGGGGCGAGGACCTTGGCTCGTGGCCCGGTGGGGTCCGCGGGGGGATCGGTGGGCTGGCGGCCAAAGGCGACTGCGGCAGACAAAGGGAAGGGTAAGGTGGGGGATCCCGCTGTGCTGAGATCTGCTCCTCCCAGGCCGGGGGTTACACCCCGGCCACATGGGACGACTACTCGGCCGGCTGGAAGATCCTGGACAGACATCTACAAACCTGTGGGGCCGAGAAACCCCACATCGATGGAGTATGTTCCGCCGATTAAGGCGGTGAGGGGTTTCCGGACATCGTTCCCTGCGGAGGAGATTGAGAAGGTGTCTGCATACTGGGAGAACACCCTTGTCCTTTATGTCCTAGGCAACAAGCCTTTCTACGGACAGATTCGGGGGTACGCGGCGCATGTCTGGAAGCCTAAGGGGAGCATAGAGTTCTTTGCCCGCGAGAACGGCTTCTACTATGTGAAGTTCGGTCTCGCGGAGGATGTCGCTAGGATCCTTCAAGGAGGCCCCTGGACGTTTGACGGCCGGCTTATCATTCTTAAGGAGTGGACTCCGGAGCTTCGCTGTGAGCGGGAAGTACTGAATGCCATCCCTGTATGGATTCGCTTCCCTGAGTTTCCTGTTCGGTTTTGGAGCATTCCTTTACTGATGCGACTGGCGAGCTTGGTGGGTACCCCGATCAAGGCTGGCAAAGCCACTGCTTTTCGGTCGAGGTTGATGTACGCCAGGATTTTTGTGGAGATCCATGCTGGGAGGGAGTTACCGGAGGTACTGGAGTACGTGATTCCGTCTGGAGAGGTGCTTACCCAGAAGGTAGAGTATGAATGGGTCCCCCCTACCTGTTCACGGTGTTCTTGCTTTGGACACCTGGCCAGTGCATGCTCGACGGCCGGACATCATATGGAGCCTTCTATCCCACAGGGTGAGACCCTAGACTCTCCCTGCGATATGGATATCAGAGTTGACAGCGGAGAGGAGGCCTTGGTGGGCGAAGATACGCTTCCGGTGAGTGAGGGCGGGACGTGCCTCGTTGTATCTACCCAGCTGGCTTCCACGAGTGGGGCGTTGCCTACTCCCCAGGGACAGAGTAGCATTGTTACGAGGGGCATGGCGGCGTCGGGGATCGAGGTGCGAGGGGGTGGAGGTTCGGCTGAGGGGCAGGTTTACTGCAGGAAGAGACGTGCTGTCGGACCGCTGAGTGACAGCTCCTCCAGGGAGGAGATGCATACTTCTGACAGAGAGGAGGCAGTGTGTGTTGACAATCCTTCCTGGGCTTTGGTTCTCTCTCAGGACACCCCACGACAGTCCGTCCCGTCTGGGATGGAGGAGGATCTTGTAGTGACGGATGCGGCACCTTCCCCAGGTACCAATCCGGGTGATTTGTCGGGGGCCCCTTCCTCTAATTAAATTAATGGCTATTATAGCCTGGAATGTGAGGGGGGCGTGTTCGATTGGTAGGTGGAGAGAGATCTGTGGGGTGTTGCACAGAGAGAAATGTGACATCTCTATTCTGTTAGAAACGAAGATTAAGGGTGACAAGACTCTTACTCGTAGGACCCCAGCTCATTGGGCCCAACTACATAACCTGGCTCTGTGCGACATGGCCAGAATCTGGGTTCGATGGAACTCGAAGAGCTGGGATGGAGATCTGATTGTGATGACGGAGCAGTTGATTGCTATTTCCTTCTCCAACAAGGGGGCTTCCGGTTTTTATTGGGGGCTGTCTACGGCCATAACGACAGACGGAGGAGGGAATCTCTTTGGAGTGACATCTCCCGGGTCGCAGCTGCTGCTGATTCGGCGTCTCTTCCTCTCCTGATGATCGGGGACTTCAATGCCCTTCTTCACCGTGGGGAGAAGGTGGGAGGTAGACCAGTTCCAGATCCTATCCTATATGATTTTCAGAGATGTCTCCTTCAGGCAGGGCTCCAGGGACTTTCTCGCTCGGGCTTCATCTGGACTTGGCATAACAAAGCTATTCGGAATAGGGTTGCATGCCAGCTTGATAGAGCTCTGGGTAATGGGGAATGGTTCCGTCATTTTCCTAACACTTCGGCGGAGGGTTTGGCTGCTGGGACGAGTGACCATTCCCCAATCCTGGTTGGATTCACTTGTCGGACTCCTGGGAAGGCCCGTCCTTTTAGGTACAACAACAGTTGGTATCTCTTTGAGGGCTACCTGGAGGCTGTCACAGAGGGGCTTGATAGTGGTCAGCAGGGGACGGCCCAGTTCCGATTGGTTCGTCGTCTCAAGGCCACGAAGCAGGCTCTTCGGAGTTGGGTAAAGGGGTTGCCGAAGACCTCCTTAGAAGATAAGGAGGTGGAGTTGCGAGCCATCCAGGAAGACATGCAGGCAGACATGCTAAATGGGAACTTGGCGGCTAGAGAGGAGGAGCTGATTGATGAAGTCAACATCTTGCGGTTGCAGAAGGAGATCAGCACGGCTCAGCGGGCCAAATGCTCCTGGCTCAAAGACGGCGACCGGTGCTCCAAGTTCTTCTATAATGTCATCCGGACCAGGCAGCATAGGAATCACATCTCCCGGCTTCTGGATGTGGATGGCAATCTTGTGGGGGAGCCGGCTACGATTCAGGGTGAGGCGGTCAGGTACTACTCTGAGTTGTATTTTCAGACTGACTACCTGTCTGTGTTCCCAGAGATCATTACGAAGAGACTGGTGACACCGTACGGGAGCTCCCGTTACATTGGAGGAGGTAGAAGCTATTGTCAAGCTGGCGGATCCCAACAAGGCTCCAGGCCCGGATGGTTTCAGCAGTGGTTTCTACAAACGCCACTAGGATACTCTGAAACACCAGGTCTTGGAGGTGGTTCAGGAATTCTTCACCAACGGTAAGCTGCTAAAAGAGCTGAACCACACCTTCATGACCTTGGTGCCTAAGAAGGAGGGTGCAACAGCGCTGGCGGACTTCAGACCTATTGCGTGCTGTAATGATCTTTATAAGATAATTACGCACCTTATAGGCCGACGTATGGAGGGGATCATGCAGGACTTGATATCCCCGAACCAGGCTGCTTTTATCAAGGGGAGATCGATTGCTGAGCACAGCCTCCTGGCTCATGAGATGGTGAGAGGTTTTAACAAACCTGGAGGTGAGAAGGCTTGCGTGAAACTGGATCTGCGGAAGGCGTATGACATGGTCAACCGCGACTTCCTGTACCATCTGATGACTGCCATGGGTTTTGGGGACCATTGGGTAGACCTGATACGGGAGTGTATCACGACCCCCTCCTTCTCGGTCCTCATACAGGGCATCCCATACGGGTATTTCCAGAGTAATCGTGGGCTTCGGCAAGGCGACATTTTGTCCCCTTACCTGTTCACGATTGTTATGGAATATTTCACTTGCCTGATGGATTTAGCAGTACACCGAGGGAGGCTAGTTCCACTTTTCCGGAGGGTGGATCCCCCTGTCACCCACCTCATTTATGCTGATGATCTATTGGTGTTTCTCCGGCCTTCGATGGAGGGTATGCAGACGCTTGCAGAGATTATGGGAGAGTTGCATTCCTTATCGTGACTTCAGCTGAACAGGGAGAAGAGCCGGATGTACTTCAGCTCCTTATGCCCCCAGAAGGAGGAGCGGGCATATGTGCTGGGTATCGAGAGGAGTGACCTTCCGGTGCGCTATTTAGGAGTGCCCCTCACGGTCAACTATGCCCGGGATCATGATTGCCATAGTTTGGTGGAGTACGTCCAGAGGAGGGTGGAAGGTTGGCAAGCCTCGGGATTGTCTTTTGGAGGTCGCATTGAGTTGGTTCGGTCAGTGATTACAGCTGTTGCTCACTTCTGGCTACAATCCATCCTCCTCCCTGTCGCTACTGTTAGGAAAGTGGATCGGATTTGTGTCGATTTTATCTGGAGGGGGGGTTTGCATGCGATCTCTTGGGATCAGCTCTGCCGTCCCAAGGAGGAGGGAGGAGTGGGGCTTCGGCCTCTGCTGGAGATTCGGGAGGCCTCCGCGCTTAAGCTGGCATGGAAATTCCTAAACGGGGGGTCTCTCTGGGCTGCCTGGATGCATAGCAGATATGTGAAACAGGGCAACTTTTGGACGTGTACTTCTGACAACAATCATTCTGTCACGTTCAAGACTGTCCTGAGACACAGGGGGATTCTCAAGTCTGCTATCAGGAAGATCATGAAGGATGGGGCTGGAACGGACCTCTGGCGAGATCCCTGGATAGATCGGAGCTCTTTATTGGACATCAGAGGGGCTCAGACTTACCGGGAGGACAGGCGGGGACTGACGTGTAGTCGGATCATTCGTGCCGGCGAGTGGAGGCCGGAGTCCTATCGATTTACCATGGAGCTGGGAGGGATCATTAGCACTGTTGCCATTGATCCGGACTTGCCTGCAGATCGGTGGATTTGGGAGCCGGCGGGTGCGTCCCCGGGTACTAGGGAATTCCAATTCAAGAGTTGCTACAATCTCATCAGACGCACTTCCCCTCAGAGTCCTGACTACGATTTTGTTTGGTGCAAGGGCCTGGCAAGGAAGATGCAGCTCTGTCTTTACAAGCTCCTATTGGGTCGCCTGCTTACTCGAGATCGGCTGTGTTCTTTCGGAGTGACGGTTCCGGATCCCAAGTGTGTGCTGTGCGGGGTAGAGCTAGAATCTATCAGTCACATCTTCTTCGAGTGTGTCCTGACTTGGCATATCTGGAAGGAGCAAAGTAGAATTTTAGGAGGTTGTGATTCCGGGAAGAGTACTGGGGACATCATTACGGTGATCCGAGATAGTAGAGGTCGAGGGGAGGACTGGTTCCGGACTGCTAGGGTTCGTCTGGCTGCCTCGGTTTGGCATGTCTGGCGGGAGCGAAACCGTCGGATATTCGAGGGACTGGTTACACCTCTTGTGGGCTTGCTTCATAACATCGAATTTGATGTAAATGTTATGAGGTCTTGATGAGTGGGATTCCCCACTTAGATTGTATGTTGTACGATTACTGTGTTTCTTTGGAATAAATTTACCCTTTTCCAAAAATATATATATATATATATATATATATATATATATATATATATATAACAAACAACAGGAGGCACTATAATAAAGTTAAGTTTTCTGGACTGAACCACTTAAATTTCTGTGTTATTTCTCTACTCCATTAACCCTCGATTCCAGTTTTCTATGCCACTAAGAAAGAACGAAAAAAATCAAAGAACACCGAATATATGCATTTACGTCAAAATCCTATGTTGCACAGAAGCGCACTTATTTTTGGCTGCCGGCAGCGTAGTGTACTTTGGAGTGTCTATGCCGTGTCCGATACAAATGTCCATGATCCTAGATCAAAACATGTTACAAAAAAGAAAGCCCACCTGTGATTGAAATAGTTATCCGGATCCCTGCTAGCTTGCTCCCTCGAAAACTTCAAAAATAATAATAATAATAATAATAATAATAATAACAATCGTTAGCAAAATATTCACAAAATATAAGAACACACCTATCAAAACAAAATCAAATTAAATAAAAAGAAGAGACCTTTTGGCCGGAGAGGCTTTCGGCGACGACGCGGGCGTGGTCCCATCTGGTGGTGGATTTGCTGAGCCTCTTCAGAAGGAGAGCTCCTCCGAAGAGGACCAGAGCTTTCAGCACTAGGCCTCGAGGGCGGCTCGCTCTGCCGTCGCCGCCTCCCCCTCCGCTTGATTCCGTATCACTCCCCATTCAAGAACGAGAAGAATAACTGAAGAAGAAGAATAAGAAGAAGAATTAGAATTTATTGATAGAACCCATGGAGAATTATGGAGTAGAAGAACGGGAAAAAAAAAAAGGAGTTTTTTTTAAATAAAGTAAAACTCACCAGAAAAAAAAAGGGGGTTTACTGGAGAAAAGAAAGAGAGGAGTGGAAGAGAAATTGATTGAGAATTAAAAGAGGAGGGTTTTTTTTTTTTTTTTTCTTGAAGAAATTTTTACCGTTGGATTGGTGGATTAGGCCAAGGCTACGTTTGGTAATTTGCTTTAGAAAGCAGAAGCAGAAGCAGAAGCAGAGGCAGCCTCCCGGCTTTCATAATCTGATTAAAAGTTATCAAAAATTAAAGCAGAAGTTCGTGTTTCAAACTCCTTTACTTCAGAAAATAAATAGAAGTAGCGTGCAACAAAGCTTAATATGGTCACTAAATTATGTAGCTATTTGCACAAAATTATAAAAAACCAAGTGTGCAACGCGTGTGCAGACCAAGCCGACTAATATGTAGCTGTAGATGTTTGCACATAATCATGAATGGTAGTTGTCTTTGCCACATAAGATAGTATCAATATTTATACAACATATTGCACACATATTGCATGTGCAATCCATTTTTTCAATTATAAATGGTCGTCTCACGCATTGCACACTTGTTTTTTAATAATTCTCTATCATTTCAATGACCATTGTAATCTAAACTTGGTATTTGGAGGTTACACGATTTCAGTTATAAAGAGTCGGCACACGCGTTGCACATAATTGATTTACACAACAATTATGCTTACGTTATGTAGTTGTTTGCTACTAGTAGGAACACAACTATCAGTGGTCATACAGATGCCCATTATAAATTCTGTCGTATGACCAATAACCCTAGCCTCCAAGCCGACAATAGCTGAGCGGAGCTGCAACTCCATCACATAATCGTGCCACGTGGCATCTTTATCTCAAAACGTCCTTATCCTTCTTTCACGATTCTAGCATGTCAAACGGGCTCAACGGCACGTGAATCCTTCGTACCACTCGCCTGAGGCGGTGAAGTCATTGATAAAAGATCCACCTATGTCGGTCTACATGGCAATAGTTCGTCACCCCACAAGACGATGTGACCAACAACATAAATTATTTCCTACCGAGATATGCGTTGGACCCTTCGTCCACTTTTCGTCCTTTTGATTCATAGTATTTAATATATTTTTTTGACTTTTTCCTTATTTTTAGTTGTGGTACGTTCACCGCCCCAGCTGGCACGTCCCAAATTTCGGTGCAGCGTCCGTTGTATATAAATTGTTGACGGTAGTTCCCTCGTTCTCATAGCATAAGTTTTGAACTTTTATGTTCTCTCTCATGAGAAGATATTGTGTCGAGTTGATAACTCGTTCAGAAACATGATCGGAAAGGTAAATACCTACATTTGGTATGGTTTGATCCTGTGATCTGTTTATTGTTAGTGCTAAACTTAATTTAACTGGAAATTACTTCTTTATTATTTTAAATAGGAGTCCAGAATTCTCACCGGTCTTTAAAGGAATTTTTGATAGAAAAACACTTGGGTAATCAAGTTTCATAGATAGATTGCTTAAATTATATAGATTCTTTTATACCCAACTTACAAGAAATTCGTTCTCGAAACTAAGAAATAAATAGGATAGGTAGGGTTGAGAAGGTAGATGGATTTTTTTTATTACGATAACACGATGGAAATGGAACGACGTTTAACGAAAATATGCAATTGAATAACTAGAAAAATAAAATGTAATAGTCTAGAAGATGATTGCATACATGACATCCCAATCAGTGTCTAAATTCGATAACCACTAGCATCAAAATGTGCAACTTCTAAATAGGTAATAACTTTCTAAATCTTTCAATAGTGCTCACTAGTCCTCGAAGGTTTTAACATAGGTTATATCACATATGATACCCCTTAATCGCAAAGGATAATCACCTAATAATGCAATTGGCTTATGGGATCCATACGTATACTATCCATATATTTATCCTCTCTCAAGCACGAGAGTTTGTCTTTCCAAAATAGGTGAAAGCGAAAGACAATAAAGAGTTCAAGAAAGTCGTGATCGAATACAAATACGGGGTTCAAAGGCGATTGAATAGTTCGAAAGAAAGTTGTCAAGGCAGTTGCGAACGAGATCCTATTTTGGTAGATTCCTATTTGCAGGCTTGTATCAGTATAGTTACGTAACCGATACGATATGCTCGGACCTGTCTAGAGGGCAAGTATAGGTCTAATAAGCTAAGTCAACTATATCTCAATCCATGTAGAATAGTTATATGAAGAGCAAACCAAATGCACTATGGTTGATCAGACCATAATACATCGATTCTAATTAGACAATATGTTAGTGGACGTCTCCAATAAAATATATGTCCTGAACAAGCTCAATAAAAGAATAAGCACGCAAAAATAGGCTATAATAGCAACATCAGTCAAGATAGTCCAAAAATATAAGTACGCGATATTATGATTGAAAGAAAGCACAAGTAGTTCAAGTTCATCAAAATCTAAGACTCGTTCGGTGTTTGTGCCTTTACAGTTGTACTACTATCTTCTTATCTAAGGCTTTGGTCGACCAAATGGGGTATGGCCTCTAAAACTCTATAGTCTAGGTAAACATATCTTCCAACACTAGCTTATATTCAATGCCTTTCAACTATAATTCATTAATGGGTCATAAGGACAATAGGTGCTAGGTGGTGAGTGTCACGCCCTAGTATCGAAATGCGAGGACGGACATGGCCAGCTACACCGTATGAGGTACAAAGATGTCATACATCGGTCATGGTTGTCAAGAGACAAGGGGGTGTATACTACAATCAAGTCGCCTAGGGTTATACATTACATCTATATCTCAATCATTCAAAATAAGAAAACAAGAATTAATGAACATATAAGATAAAACAGTAAGGCGTCCCCGACGCTTCATCAAAATGATCATAAGGAGCTAGCTTTAAAAGTCAGCTAGCCCAGAGACTCATCAGTACATAATTATATTCAGCTGCAGTCTGATTTAATTATAATTATGCATGAAAACTAAATATCCAGGATAACCGGCTAAACAGGTGTCGGTGGCTAAACGCCAGAACAAAAATAATGATACTAGAGTGGTGGAGAAGAAACCCACTCGAGTCCTCCGACGGCCATGCTCCTAGTATGCACCATTGCTATCAGGAAAGAAGACTGGATCTTCAGGCTCTGCTACGAGATTTGGCCAAACAAAACCAGCAGTGTCAGTCCCGAATAGCAAGTACCACAAGGAATCACATAAGAGAGAGACAAAACCCAAGCGTAATAATTAATAATAAGACTTGGCTCAGGAGTTATAGGCTTATAACGTATCATCGAGACCATATGACACCATTTCAACCAAACAAGGACAAACAGTGCCGATATTGTACTGAGATAAGATACATCCTATAACCCTGGTCAAGTTATGGACTTCTAGTCGTAACCTCGGACCATAGCCTGTCATAGCACGATAGTCCAACCCAATAATCAAACAAGGACATGAGTTGGACCATGCACCATGATAATCCATGTTCTTCGGCTGCTGACATAAGATACATATCACAAGCAAGTCATTTTGCGAGTGGCCAATCATTCCTACGACTTTTTATATTTGGCGGGGTTATCCCCGTAATGCTGTTTATAGGAATCCTCAGATCATGTCATTTCCAGCAGGGCTAGCCAATCCATCATATAACACATAGCACATTGATCATGCACCGGTCCACCCTAGGGCTACCGTACGAAACACATAACTCTTAACACATAGGGGTCGGATATTGCCATCCACTATAGGCAGATTTAAACAATATCCGTGGCGGCCAACCCGACACGTCAGGACGGGACCTGGGGTGGCTAGTATAACACGATCTCGAGATTCTTTTCCTTCCCAATGCTTCTATCAAATTGAGTTGCTTAGTTAAGCCCTATGTTGGTCTTGGATTCACTCTTCGTGGTCACATGATTATCATCTTAGATGCCGTACCTAGTACGGATACCCTAAATATGAATCCACACTGGCTCATGGAGTTCCACATATGGATCCATTCTTAGTATAATGTATAAATCAAATAAGCAACACCACATCATTTCTACTGACCGTTTATCATGTATGTGTTGGAGACTCTGAATGTACTGACATGTAACGTGTAGGTGTCACGACCCACACCCGCTTTTCGGACACGAGCTCGTGAGCAAGCCAGGTACGTATCGAGCGGACTCCAGCCCGACTCGAGTATGTATAAGCTGTCAAGGTCATGGTATCATGGCTAATATGGTAATCTACAGTGTATCTCAATCCACAAGAATATATAAGACAAGAATGAACAATTATAGATCATGGTATGTAGCCCATTAGCATATTGTCCGATTAGACTCCAAGAATGATATGAGTCTATAAAATAAGCAGAATATATCGTGGCATAGGATATAAAGCACGAAAAGAAAATAAAAAAATATCACAAGCAAATACATGTATCCATGTAGGTGTAATCACTACCATCATGAGTCGCTAACTAACTCCATACAATCAGCTACCTGAATAGATCATCAGGTCCTCAAGGGACATAGCAAGATACATAAAAATATGCATATCTAATAGTTTAATCATGCAATAATATAAAAAGGGTATAAACATGAACTAGACATGAGACTCATATGTGGCTACTGACAGGTAACTATGAACACGGATACGGGATCAACTATGCATAAATGAACTGCTGGAAGAACAAGAGATCAATGGAATACCAACCCTCGCCCTGAACGTGGACTCGTAGGTCAGTTTCAAGACAAGTTACCCTCGCCCTGTGTGTGGACTCGCAGGTGCAAACGAATAACCCTCGTCCCGTGTGTGGACTCGCAGGTTGTGGGAACGATACAGGAATAGCAGTTCAATCACACATACTTGTAGATACGACTCAGTCAAGATACAGGTGATGACACGGTACAACTCTGTCATGACACAGGTAAGGACTACTCTAACATGGACTATAATGTGGACAAGCCTGGTGTAACTACGCTATCAAGTCAGAAAATACTGATATACAAGCAAGACAATAAACTAGTGAACATGGTATCATATAAATCTATAGCAACTGTGGTAACTAAAGATAACATACTAAAATAGATAAACTATAAGCATAAAAATAAACTATAGAGGGAGACAAGGTATCTTGTCTGGAGGTTGCACGCATATCCAACAGAATATAGTCAACTGGTAAGCCATAAAGTCCAAATCCTCACAACTGTCTCCGAAAGCTGAAACAGACATCGCCAACATTCTCAGAATAGTCAAATTAGCTAGAATTGTCTGTCCCTAAGTACAACTCTGGACACAGGAGCAAAACGGTAATTTCGGGCCAAAACGGTGTCCACCGTTGGACCGGCTTTGCACCGAAAAGCGTGGCAGAGTCAATGGTCTCTAAAGTCGTTAAACTATATGTCTACGGATTCGTTTTGATGATACGAACCCAATGGTATGTCCAACTTTGGATTTCGGTGGGCCGTGCACAAAATCGCCCGTTGAATCGGATCGTAGGACCCGCAAAACGATAATCCGATCAACTATCTCAGAATTGGACCAAACTTGGCATACAGGACCAGAAAAATGATACGGTCCTGTTGGCACAAGTTTCGTCTTGATCTGACGAATGTACACAAAGTTATGGCCAAGTTTGCAAAGCATTGATACGGGGGTATCTCGACGGATACGCGTTGATTTCATCGCGCACACGCGACGAAACTGAGTTCTGTTTGTTCCCACATGTCGACAACGTCAATACGCGCCTTTCGGTGTGTACCGCGCGCGACCATGTCACCCGGTTTGTTGGGGCACGTGCCATATCGGGGAAATTTTAGAAATTTTAAAAACAGAATATGTAGATTTTTTTGGATTTTTTGAGACTCATAACTTCCTGCACAGACCATGAAATTTGAAAGTACGAATTTGATTGCACAGCCCTATATGTTGTTAACAAAAATTGTTCAGATGGATTTTAGAAACTATTCTTGGATTGGCAAGTTTTCGTCTTCCAAAGTAGGGTGTTCAAGTACGAAATCTGCTCAGTTTTCGAGTAATCAAACACCAGTTTTGGCTTCGATTTCTGGGACAATACAAAGCATCAAAAATCAAAGTGTTTGAAGAGTTATATAGTCATATAGATGGTCTTCGTACCTGAGAAGACGGAACGCGAAACGGTGGAGCGTGCGACGCGGGAGTCGGGCGCGAAGTCGGGGTCGGGCAGCGTGGCTGCTGTTCGGGTTTGCTCTGTCAATGCGCGACCTATCGCGATGGCGCTATGGCCGGTCGCCGGCGTTGTACAAGCGTGCGCGGCGCCTGGGGCGGCGATGTGGTGGCGCCAGGATGGTGAAATGGTTCGGCTATGGTTTCGTGAATTTTTCCTTCCTTTCCTTCGATCCTTTGTATATGCTGCTGTGATATAGGGGTCGGGCTCGGTTTTAGTTTGCTTGTGCGGGCAGAGGTGATATCGAGATGGGATGGGTGTGTAGGCTGGGCTCTTGGGAAGCTTGGATTTTTTATTTATTTAGTTTTCTATATATTTATTATACTCTTGTATATACATGTATTTCCATACATATATATATATATATATATATATATATATATATATATATATATATATATATATATATATATATATATATATATATATATATATATAAACACTTGTAAAATTCTAAAGCCTTAATTGCCTTTATATACAAGCATACTCCTAGAATAATATATGTGCATACATTTACATACCATATATATATATATATATATATATATATATATATATATATATATATATATATATATATATATATATATATATATATATATATATATATCATAATTGATTACCCTATTTCTAATAAAAATATCAATTAGTACCAAATATAAATATTATATGTAATAAGTCATTTTTATACGAATATACTAATTTGGACATACCAAAATTACTACTTGTGAAATATATCTATCCACACGATAATATATATTTTCCTGAGAACACAACTAATCGATAATAAAGATATTTTATATTAATTATAGCATCAACAATAAATCCCTTCAATTTATCAACAATACCAATAATAATAATAATAATAATAATAATAATAATAACAAAATATAGTAACCAAAAAATAGGCATTGTATCTACTTGAAATATGTCTACATGGGTGTATTTGATCTCACCACATGCCTACCCGGGTTCAGGTTTGGTTTGTGTCCAGTTCGGACTAATTTGGTGCAGCCGGGTCTCCTACAAGTCCATAATATAATAATAGTTAAATAATTAGATTATTTATAGGGTCATGTCACAACTTAGCCTGATTTTCCTAGTTAGGGCATCACTTTGGCTCAGCCTTCCCTGGCATGGCTAATACACTAGTCAAGTCACGCCACTGCACTATCCGTGCCATGATTCCTAGTCGTCTGGTACTCCAAAACTCAACCATGGCTAAAGTCATCTACCGTAATAATTAATTAAAATAATTATTTATAAATTCTAAAAATCACCATTTAAATCAAATAAATAATAAATAATAAATAAATATTTCAAAGAATTTTCGGAAAGGGGAGCTACAAATCTACCCACCTTAAAAATAATTTAGTCCTCGAAATTCTAATTCATGACTATCCCGTAAAATTCAAAGTCTACTATTATCTTAATATCCTCAAATTTAATCTCTCCAAATATTTTATAACCTTCTCTAGTCATTTTATAACTCTGAATAATTGAGGACTTCTACCCACCTTAGGTCACACTACTTCTCAAAACACGGTCACTAAAATCTTATAATCTTCTAACTAGTTGCTAACAATTCCACCAACAGATATTTAGGGCGTATGGCATCTATAATCCCTCATATTTAAAAACAACCAAATATTCAATAGTCAAGCAATATTATATTATAACTTAAGAATTTTTGATAAATTTTAGATAGCACGATCGTTTGTCACCCCGAAATAGAAGGAGATGAAAATCAAAGGTAAGAAAAACAAGGAAGTATAATCGAGAGCAAATATGAAGTTTTCAAGGACGTAGAGAATTTTTCAAGGCAGAGTGGATTAAGATTTCTAAGTTTTAGTCATGGTCGCAGGCTCGTATCAGTACAGTTACGTAACCGATACGATATGCTCTGACCTGCATAGGCCACCAAAAAAAACTTGTCACGACCCGTACCCGCTTTTCGGACGCGAGCTCGTGAGCAAGCCAGCTACGTATCGAGCGGACTCCAACCCAACTCGAGTACGTATAAGCTGTCAAGGTTATGGTATCATGGCTAATATGGTAATCTACAGTGTATCTCAATCCACAATAATATATAAGACAAGAATGAACAATTATGGATCATGGTCTGCAGCTCATTAGCATATTGTCCGATTAGACTCCAAGAATGATATGAGTCTATAAAATAAGCAGAATATATCATGGCATGGGATATATAGTACGAATGGATAATAAAGAAATATCACAAGCAAATACCTGTATCCCTACAGGTGTAATCACTACCATCATGAGCCGCTAACTAACTCCACGCAATCAGCTACCTGAAGAGATCATCAGGTCCTCAGGGGACATAACAAGATACATAAAAACATGCCTATCTAACAGTTTAATCATGCAATAATATAAACATGATATAAACAGAAACTAGACATGAGACTGACATATGGCTACTGACAGGTAACTATGAACACGGATACGGGATCAACTATGCATAAATGAACTGCTGTAAGAACAAAAGATCAATGGAATACCAACCCTCGCCCTGAATGTGGACTCGCAGGTCAGTTTCAAGACAAGTCACCCTCGTCCCGTGTATGGACTCGCAGGTACAAATGAACAACCCTCGCCCTGTGTGTGGACTCGCAGGTTGTGGGAACGATACGGGAATAGCAGTTCAATCACACATACTTGTAGATACGACTCAGTCAAGATACAGGTGACGACACGGTACAACTCTGTCATGACATAAGTAAGGACTACTCTAACATGGACTATAATGTGGACAAGCCTGGTATAACTACGCTATCAAGTCAGGAAATACTGATATACAAGCAAGACAATAGACTAGTAAACATGGTATCATATAAATCTATAGCAACTATGGTAACTAAAGATAACATACTAAAACAGATGAACTATAAGCATAAAAATAAACTGTAGAGGGAGGCAAGGTATCTTGCCTGGAGGTTGCATGCATATCCAACAGAATATAGTCAACTGGTAAGCCATAAAGTCCAAATCCTCACAACTGTCTCCGAAAGCTGAAACAGACATCGCCAACATTCTCAGAATAGTCAAATTAGCTAAGATTGCCTGTCCTTAAGTTAAATTCTGGACACAGGAACAAAACGGTAATTTCAGGCTAAAACGGTATCCGTCGTTGGATCCGCTTTGCACCAAAAAGCGTGCCAGAGTCAATGATCTGTAAAGTCATCAAACTACATGTTTACGGATTTATTTTGAGGATACAAACCCAACAGTATGTCCAATTTTGGATTCCGATGGGCCGTGCACAAAATCGCCCGTTGAATCGGATCGTGGGGCCCGCAAAACGGCGATCCGGTCAACTGTCTCAGAATTGGAATAAACTTGGCATATAGGACCAGAAAAACGATACGGTCTTGTTGGCGCAAGTTTTGTCTCGATCTGACGAACGTGTGCAAATTTATGGCCAAGTTTGCAAAGCGTTGATACGGGGGTATCTCGACGGATACGCGTTGATTTCGTCGCGCACACGCGACGAAACTGAGTTCCGTCTGTTCCCACATGTCGACAACGTCAATACGTGCCTTTTGGTGTGTACTGTGCGTGACCACATCACCCGGTTTATCGGGGCACGTGCCGTATCGAGGAAATTTTAGAAATTTTAAAAATTTTAAAAACAAAATATGTAGATTTTTCTGGATTTTTCGAGACTCATAACTTCCTGCACAGACTATGAAATTTGAAAGTACGAACTCGATTGCACAGCCCTATATGTTAACAAAAATTATTCAGATGGATTTTAGAAACTGTTCTTGGATTGGCAAGTTTTCGCCTTCCAAAGTAGGGTGTTCAAGTACGAAATCTGCTCGATTTTCGAGTAATCAAACGCCAGTTTTGACTTCGATTTCTGGGACAATACAAAGCATAAAAAATTGAAGTGTTTGAAGAGTTATATAGTTGTATAGACGGTCTTCGTACCTGAGAAGACGGAATATGAAACGGTGGAGCGTACGGCGCGGGAGTCGGGCGCGAAGTCGGGGTCGGGCAGCGTGGCTGTTGTTCGGGTTTGCTCTGTCAATGCGCGACCTATCGCGACGGTGCTCTGGCCGATCACCGGCGCTGTGCAGGCATGCGCGGCGCCTGGGGCGGCACTGTGGTGGCGCCAGGTTGGTGAAATGGTTCGGCTAGGGTTTCGTGAATTTTTCCTTCCTTTCCTTCGATCCTTTGTATATGCTGCTGTGATATAGTGGTCGGGCTCGGTTTTAGTTTGCTTGTGCAGGGCTGAGCTGATATCGGGCTGGGATGGGTGTGCGGGCTGGGCTCTTGGGAAGCTTAGGTTTTTATTTATTTAGTTTTCTATATATCTAGTATACTCTTGTATATACATGTATTTCCATACACACATATATATATATATATATATATATATATATATATATATATATACATAAACACTTGTAAAATTCTAAAGCCTTAATTGCCTTTATATACAAGCATACTCCTAGAATAATATATGTGCATACATTTACATACCATATATATATATATATATATATATATATATATATATATATATATATATATATATATATATATATATATATATATATATATATATATATATCATAATTGATTGCCCTATTTCTAATAAAAATATCAATTAGTACCAAATATAAATATTATATGTAATAAGTCATTTTTATACGAATATACTAATTTTGACATACCAAAATTACTACTTGTGAAATATATCTATCCACACGATAATATATATTTTCCTGAGAACACAAGTAATCGATAATAAAGATATTTTATATTAATTATAGCATCAACAATAAATCCCTTCAATTTATCAACAATACCAATAATAATAATAATAATAATAACAAAATATAATAACCAAAAAATAGGCATTGCATCTACTTGAAATATGTCTACATGGGTGTATTTGATCTCACCACATGCCTACCCAGGTTCAGGTTTGGTTTGGGTCCAGTTCGGACTAATTTGGTGCAGCCGGGTCTCCTACAAGTCCATAATATAATAATAGTTAAATAATTAGATTATTTATAGGGTCATGTCACAACTTAGCCTGGTTTTCCTAGTTAAGGCATCACTATGGCTCAGCCTTCCCTGGCATGGCTAATACATTAGTCAAGACACGCCACTGCACTATTCATGCCATGATTCCTAGTCGTCTGGTACTCCAAAACTCAACCATGACTAAAGTCATCTACCGTAATAATTAATTAAAATAATTATTTATAAATTCTAAAAATCACCATTTAAATTAAATAAATAATAAATAATAAATAATAAAAAAGTATTTCAAAGAATTTTCGGGAAGGGGAGCTACAGTAGGATTCGCTTAGCACGTAGGATAGCATCTCAGTGCACACCTAGATTGTACCTTAGTACACACATAGGTATACCAACACAAGCACAGGTAGTCCGATCAGGAACAAAGTCAAGTCACATAGTTATCCACTAGGCACATAGGTCACTTGGGCTCACGGGCTCATGGGTCAAACATGCGGGGCACTCGGGTACGTGAGGTGTGCAGACACGCAGCGCACACGAAAAAGTGAAGCGTGCGAGGGGACAGCGTGTAAGGGGAGAGCACGCGAAAAGCGCGTGCCGAAGGGGCACAGCGCACAAGGGGACACAGCACGCAGGGGTGCACGAATGGCGTACGACGCACAACGCACGAAGGCACGTGCGGTAGGCGCACAGCGCGCAGGGGCACGCAAACGGCGTACAACAGGCATAGGCGCAAGAATGGCACACAACGTACGAAGGCGCGCGCGGGTGGCGCATAGCACGCGAACGCGCACGAAAGGCGTACACGGAAGATGGCGTGAGGCACGCGCGGATGACGCACGACACAAGTGTGTACGGGCGAATGGCACGACAGAGTAAAGCACGCTCGCGGAGGGTCGTCGTCCTAGCCAGCAGCAAGCTTTTGGCCATGGAGTTTTAGAAACTTCCAATGTCCATAACATGGGCTATTGGACTCGAAATCGGGCAAAATAAAAGCCAAAATTGAATGAAATCAAATTCTCTACAACATGGAACCACTATTTTTCAAAAACAACCAAATTTGATTGATCAAAACTACAAAAACCCATAAACCCTAGTTTTAGAAACTTAGATCTACACAAAAATAGCTATTAAAAATAAAAATACTAAGTACTAAACGTGTAGAGAATGAGAAAAGGAGCAATCTAGACTAATAATATCAAATAAAAAAAAATGACAATGCAAGTAATCTCTCCATTTGAGCAAGGTGTACTTGCCTAAAAGTGGTTGAGGAAAATAAATGAGGGTTAATAAGAGGAGGGAGAGAGGAAGAGAATATTTATAGTGGGTGGGTTAGCTCATAAAAAACCCTAATCCTAGCATGTCCTAACCATGTGACTAATATGACATGTTAATTGTTACATGCTACAACTAATAAATTAATTAATTAAAAACCCTGATTACAATACGGTCCAAAAATCCTATCATCGAAGTAGTGAACCACGTCTACAACCAGACAAGGACAAGGGGTGGCACACTATTCCGCGACGAGATGTTGTGTCACGACCCGCACCCGCTAAAAGGGCACGTGACGCGACAACGCCTAGCCCTCACCGAAAAATCGGTGTGGAATGCTGTAGATTTTTCTACTCTAAACAGTTTATATATATAACAAAAACCTGTCGAGAATATGGTCAACTCCGAATGGAGGACAAGCAATGAATATATATATGAGTACTCAATCACGACTCTAAGATAACAAAGTAAAGACTGAAAGATAAAGACAACAAGACAATAATAAAATAATAACCTGTCAAGTCCAACACAAGAATATATACAAGTCCAAGTCTTTAATACAGTCTATAATAATAACAGTCTCAAAAGTAGCTGGAGACAAAGTCCAGTATAAAAGACCTACTCTAACTAAGCAAGGGGTAAGGTCTCGCCAGACGGAGCTAAGCCCTGCTGGACCAAAGTCTCCAGGTCTAGGCCCACTACGTCATCCGGACCGTAGTAGGTACAATAATCTCCCTCGTCAGCATCTGTAATATTTTCAACATATCCTGTCAGGATGGAACGAGTACAATCTACTAACAACAGTTCACAAGATATGACAAAAGCTATAAGACTGTAAATAGAGAGTATATACAAGAAAATAATGGAATGTACATGTGAGTATCATGGCAAGGTAAGCTGTAAAACTAAAGCTAGAACAAGGCAAGTAAACTGATCATAGCATGTACAAGAATCAAGAATCATATCTCTAGGTGTGTGAGTACTAGCTACAATATGTGGCCGGCTTGGGTCTGCACAAGGTCTACTGATCAGCCAATCCTACGTGGAGTGTAGGATTGGTAGCATTCAAGGTCTACAAGAATAAACAAGGTGGATAATGACCACACATCTACACTAGTACTCCCCGTCCCCGACTGGTAGAGTGGATCCAAGCAAGACACTTATGACACGGGATTCTACGAGAAGGGAGCAAGTCTTATCAAGAATTGGTGTCCATATACTGCACAAGAACTACAAAGGGGGCTTGCACAAGATATACTAAGATAACGAGGAATAACATCTCATGTCGGGATCCATAAATACCAATCCGTATGACCAATGTGTCGAGAACAAGCATATCCACACTAATTACATAAATCATAACAATCATTATAAATTGGAAAAGTGTCAGAGAATGTACTCGCCTGTAATATGGTATGATATGTCAACCGGAGCAAATGCAGTATCTCGAGGACCTATAGAGAACAAGACGTATCAATACTATGATTAGGAAATAAAGTCAAGACAATTTAAATCCTATTTAGTCATTCTAGGTCAAGACACATCAAAATAGACTGTACGAGGTCAACCTAAGTCATATTAGGTCTAGCTAGGTCATACTGGGTCAATGCAAGTTAAACAGAATTAATCTAGGTCGATTTGAGCCAACGGTTGACTTACAGTTGACTTTTGGTCAACTGGTCAACTCTGGTCAACCCTAGGTCAATCCTAGGTCAATGGTGACTAATAGTTGACTTTTGGTCAACCACACAAGTTTAAAGGAATTTGGGACTAAATTGGGTAAAGTATTGATCCATAGTTGACTTTTGGTCTAAAAAGTCAACCGTGGTCAACTGGGGTCAAGACTAGGTCTAGGCGACTATTTCTAACTATTACCAACCTCTACAACCCATATCCAAGTCCATCTTGGACTTGGAAACTCAAATCTTAGCCGTAGGCCAATATCCTATTTTACCCTTAAAAATGGTAAAATTCTACCTTCGGCGATTATCAAGTTAGCCTACCTACGCTTGATATTTTGACCCGATCTCCCCAGGGTAGTAAGATACTAACCTATACATATGTTACCTACCAAAATACCTAGGTAAAGTGGACATCCAGTCCATGATACGGCTCATTGCCGATATCTTGAATATTTCAAGATACGCACTGATACGACGCGATACCGGTGCCCTACGACCCCGATTTCAACTCGGAAGCCTACCCATAAAATCTAATTCACGTATTCTAGGTCCACGCCAAGTTTCGTCTCAATCCGACGCTCTGAGCTCCGTTTCGCTCTCTAACTCGATTTTCTCTATTTGTGTTTCTACCCTTCTACTTCTCAATTTCCCTCTACTTCCTATTCTTCTACTTTTTCTCCTTCTAACTCTCCTTCCTATTCTTCTTCTAATTTCTAACTCTTCTTATTCTCTTCCCTCTTCCTATTCTTTCCTTCTCTTTCTCCTCCTAACTTCTTCTTATTCCTTCCTTCTATTCCTCTTATTCTCCTTAACTTTTCTTCTAACCTCTTCTTTTCCTACTCTCCTAATCCCTTATTCTTCTTACTCTTTTCTTCTTTCTAACTATCAAATTCTATCTATATATATACATATACTTATCTATATATATATATTCATATATATATATATACATATATAGGGGGTTTATAGGCTAAATAGGAAGGGAAATGGGAGGGGGGGATTGGCAGCAGGCTGCTGCCATTGTTGCTGCTGCTGGTTGCAGCAGTGGCTGCTGCCACAGCAGCTGTAGCTGCTGCTACTGTTGTGTATCTTCTTCTTCTTCTTCTCCTCTAGCTCCTATATATATATATATATATATATATATATATATATATATATATATATATTTTATATATATATATATATATATATATCTATCTAGATATCCATCTATCTATATATCCATATATACATATCTATATACACAAACACATCTATATGTAAAATATACATACACACACACATATATCTACATATATATATACATACATACACACACACACACACACACACACACATATATATATATATATATATATATATATATATATATATATATATATATATATATATATATATATATATATATATATATATATATATATATATATATATATATATATACACACACACACTCTCACAAACACATACACACACACACTCTCACAAACACACTCTCACACACACTCTACCAATACCACCATCACACTCTCATCCCTCTACACACACACACACAAATTTATATAATATTATATATACACACACACACATATATATATATATATATATATATATCACTCAAACACACACACCACCCTCTCACACTCTCTCTACCACTCTCACACACAACCACCATCTCTACACACTCATGAATACCAATACTTATATATAAATACATACACATATATATACACATACATATATATATATACCACTATATATATTAAACCCCTAATTAAACCTCAACCTAAATTTCTAGGAAATCCTACAAAATTTATGGGCAAATGGTGGAGAAGCTCATCCTCTCTATTTATTGTGAAGACATAAATAAAAAAGAGTAATAATTTAGGAATTAAATTCATACCTAAAGTAGGTTTTCTTGTAGGAAGGAAAAGCTTGGGAGAAGAAAGAGTTTAGAGAGAGAGAGAGTTTGATTTCTTAATGAAGAAGAAAAGGGGGGGGGGGGCTCTTAGTCATGGCCGGCCATGTGTGGAGGGGGGGTTATTGGGTTGTGGGTGTGATCCAATAACCCTCCAACCCAATAAACTTAGGTTGGGTTGGTTCGGGTTTGTTTCGGTTTGGTTCGGTTTGTTCCTAATTAACCAATTAAGCTCTAAAATAACAAATTAAGCCATGGAAAATTGGGTTTATGGTTTCTAGCCTAATTAGGATGGTATGTGGGCTAAGCCCAGCTAGTATGTGGGTCCCACTAGTGTCCAGGCTACCCGGGTCTCCAATTTAAGTCCGAATTGGGTAAAATTCAAACCAAACCAAATAAATCCCAAAAAAATCACATAAAATAAATAAAAATTCCTAAAAATCATAAAACTTGAAAAATGATGAAAATACCCCTAATTTGAAAACTGGGGATGATAAATCTACCCTCCTTAAAAAATTTCGTCCTCGAAATTCAAACGGTCGTACTCTTCTCTAGGTCAAGCACCCAACAATCAAGGTCTACTAAATTTTATCCTAAGTTATATAACATGTAACCCAAGAAATCAGAACACATGCATGGTTTTAAATCTCTACAGTATCGTGTTGTTGCAGTCTTCATTGGGGTTTTTTATTTAATCTAGCATGATCATCACATATGCAAACTGAAGGTACTAAGAAAGCAATCATCAATCAATGGGCGGAAGGAACAGGTAAAAGAAAGAGCAAGACCCTACCTCCTAGTCTAATGCGTGCAGGATCCTCAACTGTCATCGTAAAAGCCCTGTCCTGGCGGGGTATATCCCGCTGCTGGTGGAGGGCGTGATGCGGTGCCATAGGTGGCCTACCCTGTGCTCCCTGAGCTGCACGGCGATGGTTCGTAGGACAATCTCTCAACTGATGTCCAGCCTCCCCGCAATAGAGGCACAAGCCCAGCCTCTTTCGACAGACCTCCCAGATGTGACCGGGCTTCTTGCAGTAGCCGCAAGGAGCCCCATGCTGTGTCTGCCTCTGCTGAGTATGCTGCACCTGCTGCTGAACCGGTGCTCTGGCCTGCACTTGCGGCTGGTGATGCTGGAAAGAACGATGCTGAAGCTGAGGGCGCTTAGCAGCCCCCGCGCTGCTAGAAGCTTCCAAAAAAAGATCACGCTCCCTCTTGGGCTTCAAGCCCCACTCCCGCTCTACCTTGCGGGCCTCCGCGTAGATCTGGGTATAAGTCTCATAGAAGGAGGGAATGTGGATCTTGATATCCCAAGTCAGTCCCTCCCTGAAACGGCTCGTCCTAATCTCCGGGTCTCGAACCATGTACTCTGAGTATCGGCTCAGACGGCCGAACTCCGCTGCGTACTCCTCCACAGATAGACTGCCCTGCTGCAGATCCTGGAACTGTCGTACCAGGTCAATCTTGTCCGTGGGGAAAAAAAACTTCTCCTTGAAGAGGAGCTTGAAGTCTGCCCAAGTACGGCCTTCTCCAGCTAGGGCTGGCTCGTTTCTGAACCAAGTGCGTGCAATGTCTAGTAACTGCAAACCTACCGCCTCGACCTTCAGGTCATCTGCCAGGTGGGAGGCCCTCATCTGCCGCTCGATATCCTTGAGCCAATCGTCTGCATAGACTACACCCTCGGTCCCGCTAAAGTCACGGGGCCCGAGCTTCTTGAAGTCCTGGATATCTCCGTACCTCGGTCGCATCCCCGGATGAGGAGCCCTCTGCTCCACGGCTGCAAGGGCCAACTGATGGACATCCTCCATGCCCTGACGCATCGCGTCTGTCTGCCTCTGCTGAGCCTCGGCCTGGGCTCTCTGAGTCTCCAGCACCTGCTGGAGGAAAGTAAGCATCTGCCCCATATCTGTAGGCAGGGGAGGTGGAGGTGGAAGTATGTCTGCAACTGGCAAAAGAATCTGCTGCTGAGGAGGAGGAGGAAGAACGCCCCCGACTGCTCCCGTCGTAGCCCCGGGCACTGCGGGAAGAGTACCTGCAATGACCCCAGGGACAGTCATCGAGGTAGCTGGAGGAGTACCCCCAAGAGCACCAACAGAAGTCCCATCTGCGGGGGAAGTGACCGGAGCCTGTCCGCCAGAGGTGGCAGACCTCTCCGTCTCCCCGTGCTCCTCGCCAGGAGAGTGAGTCATAACTATCCTGGAGACAGATTGAAAGAAAGATATCAATATGGCACAAGAAAGATTATATCAAAGGAGGACAGCTAGAATGCATTAAATCAATATCAAAGATGGTAAGCAAGATAAGCAAGGAAAGATCCTACTGTGATTGAGTACTCTTAGCCTATAGCCTATCCTAGATACGTACCGCAGGCTCGTAATAGCACTTTAAGTCGAGCGCCACTACGACATCGCACTAATTGTGACTTCAGGACCTGCGTGGGCTACCACTAAAACGTGTCACGACCCGCACCCGCTAAACGGGCACATGACGCGACAACGCCCAGCCCTCACCAAAAAATCGACATGGAACGCTGTAGATTTTTCTACTCTAAACAGTTTATATATATAACAAAAACCTGTCGAGAATATGGTCAACTCCGAACGGAGGACAAGTAATGAATATATATATGAGTACTCAATCACAACTCTAAGATAACAAAGTAAAGACTGAAAGATAAAGACAATAAGACAATAATAAAATAATAACCTGTCAAGTCCAACACAAGAATATATACAAGTCCAAGTCTCTAATACAGTCCATAATAATAACAGTCTCAAAAGTAGCTGGAGACAAAGTCCAGTATAAAAGACCTACTCTAACTAAGCAAGGGGTAAGGTCTCGCCAGGCGGAGCTAAGCCCTGCTGGACCAAAGTCTCCAGGTCTAGCCCACTACATCATCCGGACCGTAGTAGGTACAATAATCTCCCTCGTCAGCATCTGTAATATTTTCAACATATCCTGTCAGGATGGAACGAGTACAATCTACTAACAACAGTTCACAAGATATGACAAAAGCTATAAGACTGTAAATAGAGAGTATATACAAGAAAATCATGGAATGTACATGTGAGTATCATGGCAAGGTAAGCTGTAAAACTAAAGCTAGAACAAGGCAAGTAAACTGATCATGGCATGTACAAGAATCAAGAATCATATCTCTAGGTGTGTGAGTACTAGCTACAATATATGGCCGACTTGGGTCTGCACAAGGTCTACTGATCAGCCAATCCTACGTGGAGTGTAGGATTGGTAGCATTCAAGGTCTACAAGAATAAACAAGGTGGATAATGACCATACATCTACACTAGTACTCCCCGTCCCCGACTGGTAGAGTGGATCCAAGCAAGACACGTTATGACACGGGATTCTACGAGAAGGGAGCAAGTCTCCTCGAGAATCGGTGTTCATATACTGCACAAAAACTACAAAGGGGCTTGCACAAGATATACCAAGATAACGAGGAATAACATCTCATGTCGGGATCCATGAATACCAATCCGTGTGACCAATGTGTCGAGAACAAGCATATCCACACTAATTATATGAATCATAACAATCATTATAAATTAGAAAAGTGTCAGAGAATGTACTTGCCTGTAATATGGTATGATATGTCAACCGGAGCAAATGCAGCATCTCGAGGACCTATAGAGAACAAGACGTATCAATACTATGCTTAGGAAATAAAGTCAAGACAATTTAAATCCTATTTAGTTATTCTAGGTCAAGACACATCAAACTAGACTGTACGAGGTCAACCTAAGTCATATTAGGTCTAGCTAGGTCATACTGGGTCAATGCAAGTTAAACGGAATTAATCTAGGTCGATTTGAGCCAACGGTTGACTTATAGTTGACTTTTGGTCAACTGGTCAACTCTGGTCAACCCTAGGTCAATCCTAGGTCAATGGTGACTAATAGTTGACTTTTGGTCAACCACACAAGTTTAAAGAAATTTGGGACTAAATTGGGTAAAGTATTGACCCATAGTTGACTTTTGGTCTAAAAAGTCAACCGTGGTCAACTGGGGTCAAGACTAGGTCTAAGCGACTATTTCTAACTATTACCAACCTCTATAACCCATATCCAAGTCAATCTTGGACTTGGAAACTCAAATCTTGGCCGTAGGCCAATATCCTATTTTACCCTTAAAAATGGTAAAATTCTACCTTCGACGATTATCAAGTTAGCCTACCT